>LKNJ01002575.1:61288-99332 GCA_002120245.1 Maccullochella peelii
GTGTTGCACTCCGTGAGGCAAATGGTGGTCACACCAGATACTGACTGGTTTTCTGACCCCCCCGGACCCCCCCCAATACAATAAAACTGCACATTTTAGAGTGGCCTTTTATTGTGGCCAGTCTAAGGCACACCTGTGCTATAATCATGCTGTCTAATCAGCATCTTGATATGCCACACCCGTGCAGTGGATGGATTATCTCGGCAAAGGAGAAGTTCTCACTAACACGAATTTAGACAATTTTGTGAACAATATTTGAAAGAAATAGGCCTTTTGTGTACATAGAAAAAGTTTTAGCTCTTTGAGGTCAGCNCTGCCAATATCCAGCAACTTCGCACAGCCATTGAAGAGGAGTGGACCAACATTCCACAGGCCACAATCAACAACCTGATCAACTCTATGCGAAGGAGATGTGTTGCACTCCGTGAGGCAAATGGTGGTCACACCAGATACTGACTGGTTTTCTGACCCCCCCGGACCCCCCCAGTACAGTAAAACTGCACATTTTAGAGTGGCCTTTTATTGTGGCCAGCCTAAGGCACACCTGTGCAATAATCATGCTGTCTAATCAGCATCTTGATATGCCACACCCGTGAGGTGGAGGGATTATCTCGGCAAAGGAGAAGTTCTCACTAACATGAATTTAGACATTTTGTGAAGAATATTTGAAAGAAATACGCCTTTTGTGTACATAGAAAACATTTTAGCTCTTTGAGGTCAGCTCATGAAAAATTGGAGCAAAAACAAAAGTGTTGCGTTTATATTTTTGTTCAGTGTAACTAAATGAGTGTATCCGTTTGACCTTACAAAGAACAAGGAAACTGAACAAAGCAGAACAGAACAGAAAAGAAAAGCAAACAATTGCCAACGTCATCAGTTGGAGTGGTGACTATACTGATTTCTGCTTTAAACAGAGCGACTTAAACCAAATCGGCACTCATAAACTAATTCAATGTATCTTTTTGGAGCCTCAGTGACACTGTAGCCTCCAGCTGATTGTTTCCACCATGTCACAGTTTCCTCAGCCAGCAGTCCCTGAACTGTGACAGGAGCATTTCTCTGCTTACAGCCCAGATTACATGGTGACGCAGCAACATTAAACTGTATATATACAGTATGTGTGTGTGTGTTGTGAGTGGGGTTACAGGTGAGGAGCCCCATCTTGCATTGTGAGTTTTGTCTCATTCTCTCTGTGGTAGAAGTAGTCATCAAGCTGAGGGTAAAATCTTAGCAGCTTAACACAGATCTTGACAGATTCCCTCATGTCTGTAGGATAAAAATAAAAGCAGAGTAACATGAATGTTGAAGGTGATGTGTTACATGTAGTGGTCAGGGTTGTAAGTAGCTTTTAACTGTACTCACTATATTTGTTACCAATGTTCCGAAGCCCACAATATGATGGAAAATTGTTTCCGATTAATTATGTTAACTAACAATGACAAAGGAGGGCCACACTCAGTGACAATAAGTCACTTTATTTACAGACTACAACATGTTTTTGGCCTACATCTGTGTCAAAATCATCCAGTATAGATGCCTCTTAAATAATAAACACATTGGTGATCCACTTTAAGGTTCCAGCATTGGAACAAGGACAATGGTGGAAACTAGTTCAACTTTCAAGATGAATTGCTTTGTTTGAGGCCTAATAAACATGTTGAATGCATTTCCTTCCTCATTAAACATTTGCAAAGCATATTTTTGGAAGATTTTGAAACCTGCATTGTTGTCATCCGTGTTTGCGAGTGTGCAGTCTTCTTTTTCCTTGCCTCTGGTGGGGCAATGCACCATTACTTGACACGTTACCACCACCAAGTACTCCTTGTGACGAGTAACTTAAATTTAAAGTGTAAAATCTATGAAGTGCCCCTTTGTTCCATGCCTGAATTCGAATTGATTTTGTTGTCATTGTGTCCTGCCAGTCACCATGGCAATGAGGGTAAGGAGGAGACTAATCTGTCGAGACGATACCCAGAGAAATCGTTTTAATAGGCCTTGATGTGAAGCAGAGACAAAGTCATGCTGTATTTGGAAAAAAAAACTCATTGACACTCAGACAAAATACTCTAAACAATAAAACTCTGACACTCTTACACAAGTGTAATCAGTTGCCGGAGCGCTGATGGCAGGTTTTGGCCTGGTAAACGTATAAATTCCCAACCCCTGCCAGAGCCAGCCTGCCAAAACACAATCCCATTAGTGTGACATCTCTAAAGTGCATTTTATTCACTGGCACAATACATCCAAAATGTCAAGTCTCCTGTTGCTGTTGTAATAAGCCTCTCAGTTGCCAACTGGCTGCTGCGCCTCGCGAGTGGCGCACAGTTTCAGCACCAGCTGTGCAGCATTAGCGTTTGCAGCAATATCTGTGTTCCACCAGCAGGGGTGTAGCAAGCAATTATGGGCCCGCGTGGAGGAAGGCCACTTTTTTCTCCTCAACAATACTATCATCGTGAATATTTATCACAACTCAAACACAAGTTCTTTCACCAGTCAGTTACCAGACTTAGTTTGGGCCAAACTTTTAGAACTAATTGCTGTCACAAGTGGTGCTCCCCAAAGTCAGTCAAGGAAATATCATTTTGTTTTAGTCTTCACAGGAAAACACACACCATAAAAGAGCAACACATTGTGTTTTCAGTTTCGTAATCTATAGCCTCCACACTCTGTTAGTGGCGCATGTAACAGAATTTGAAGCTCTCTGATTGGATGTTTATGCTGAAATGCACTTTGGGTGTCGTAGTTAACTTCTCGCCGAAATGTTTTATGTCCACAGGCTTGTACCTGACTTTTCATCAAAGAACCAGATATTTTCTAAGGCAGTTGTTAATATTTTGGACTGAATATTTAACCAGGGGAGACTATGTTGCTGTTATGGAGTCAGTGTGGTTATCTGTGGGCTATTTTTAGCCTATATTTGTTTACATTTTGGCAAATTTGCACCATTAAAAGTATGCCGAATTACCTATTCACAGTTCCTGTTTGCATTGTAACCATGAATGCACAGGCAACAATTACCCACATTTTTAAGTGCTGAAGAAAACATCCAAACATTGTGATTTTGAGGCAAGATCGGAAATTAGATTAGATTTTTATGATTTCTAAGCACATTTATGGACGTTTTTCTACTGACTCTGAAAAGGGGGAATGTGACTTTTGATGCAAATGAACCAAAACTAGAATGAAACAGTACCAGAAAATAATTGTGAAAGATAGTAAATCCAGTGATTCCAATCCAGGCACTTTGATAATCACCATCACTGCTTGAAACAAGTGCTTGCCTTGACACAATCAAAAACATTGAATCTCCAGCAGTTTCACAGCTGCAGACCCTCCATCTTGGAGTATGTGCATCTCCTCCAGAGCTCACAGAGGCACCAGCCGATCGAGGATAGCCTCGATCCGACAGTGGTCAGTACAAGCCGGCTGGAGAGCGGCGCGCTTCCAACAACGGCCTGGAGGAAAGCCAAGCGTTGCCACGGTGACAGAGCTGCAAAGAAAATCTTTGTATTGTTACCAAGGCAACAACTGTGGATAGGTGGGGAGAGAGAAAAGGATGGACGGGCGGATAGAGGGGAGAGTTGGCGAGAGAGGAAGAGAATAAGAAAGAAAGGGAGAGGTTGGGCAGAAGGGGGAGAGTGAAAATAATAGGATGGGGTGAGAGGAAGGAGAAGGGATGCTGAGTTGTTGTTTGAGGCGCAGAGATATGAGCTCAGGCTTTATTATTCCCTCCATCTCTGCCTTGTTTATGCTGGATGATTCTCAACCGCGTGGGAGAATTTACAGTTTTCTGTAACCTCATCCCAAACAAAGTTACTCAGCAGATTCCTTTGAGTCAGATGGATGCAGCAGCGCTTCTTTGAGAAGGCAGCTCAAACAAGACACAATAAGTCAACGGTTCCTTTTACCGACTGTATCTTCAGACTGGGTAGGGTAGTGAACTCTGCCATAGCAATCCCACTTTCTTTTCTCTTATATCTGCCTCTATTTCTCACTATTGCACCCTTTACCTCTCCTCTCTCTTGCACTCTTTCCTATCTGTGCCTCTTCCTGTTCGTCCTCTCCCTCATCTATTCTCTCTCTCTCTCTCTCTCTCTCTCTCTCTCTCTCTCTCTCTCTTTTATTTTTCCTCCAGAGCAGAGAACTGAGTCCACTTTTTATGTTTGAACCATTTTGATAACTCTTGAACTGCTTTGCTCCGGGGCTTCACTAATTCCCACTGTTTTTCAATTGATTGCATAGAATCTAGCGAGGAAGAATAACACCGTGTTTCTTCTCAGCATTTCTGGATGAGCATATGTGAGTGTGAATGTGTGTGAGACGAAAAACACTCTTCTATGTGGCTCCATCTACACTATAACAAATATAATGAATAATGTAGTAATTTTACTTTCTTGCAAGGCCAGTGTAAGTTGACAGAAGGACTTGACAGAGAGAGGATGAATGACTTTATTTCAATATGCTCTTGGTTACATTTGGGTTATGTATGCAGATTTATGCAACCCTCCCTTTTTCAGGCTGCTCGTTACTCAAAGCAACTGGAAATTTCTCATCAGTCCCCCCCACTCCACCCCAGTTCAACACTTCACACGCAGCTCCACACATTCTAATGTGCATGAGGGAGTGAGATTAGAGGGAAATTGAACCAAATCAAATCCCCCGAAATTGCAAGGAGCTCGGCGGAAAGAGCATAGATCCAAAAGGAAAGGTATCTGTTATCTAATGCCAGCGTTGCATCTCAGCTCTCACGATTGCCTGGAGACAATCGGCCACTTGGAGAAGGGAGAACAGAGGACTTCAGCTCAGCACAAACTTTAAAAAACCTCCCATGGTGGTGCAAATTTGGTCAGCCTTCACCCTGTCCACATGAAGTGAGGAGGTTTTTTTCTCCACGATCAGGCCGCTGGGGTGACAGGAAAAACGAGCACAGCAGGAAAGAAGAGGAAAGAGAAAGCTGCTAGCGCCGCCTCGGTCTTAATTGATATTCCAGCCGAGGAGTCGGAATATTCAAATGTCAGTAAGCCCTGTTATCTCACTTGGGAGTCGGCAGAGATTAGGGGATAGGTGATCGAGGGGCGCCGGGAGGCATCACACTGCTTAAACTCCTCGCATGCAAACACACAAATTTGCACGTGTGCACTCATGCATACTCCATACTCACAAAAATACACATGCAAATACGTGCACACACATATACACATACACACACACACACACTCCAGACAGGCTGTCCACCTACAGAGACTTCTCTCTACAAACACAAACACCTTTCTGCACAGAAAGAGATGCACACATACAAAACCTCACACTCACTTTGTCACTCACACGCTTCACCTCTGTGCTCCCATTGCATGTTCTTTACTTGCAGGGAGGTCGGTGAGTGAAGGCTATTAGCTCAGTGGAGTCTCTCCTGCTGTCTGTTCAGGCTCAACTACAAAGACTGATCACTGTTTCAAATCAATATTGCTGTGGCCGGATCCTGGCTGGTACACCGAGAATAAAGTGTATTAACCATCGGCTAATACCAAGTCCGATCAGCTGTTTCCTGTTTCTCATACGTGCTGGTCTCTCTGACTCTGACTATATCTACAGTATCGGTCTCATACATGAGTCACTCTGTCATATTACACATTATTCCCATAACTCTCACTCTCTATATTCTCTATACTGTATATTTTCTCCCCTCCTCATTTATTTTGTGAAAATTACCTTGCTCTAGAGACCAAAAACTGAAACCAGCTCTCTCAGGCCATGGAGCTGACAGAGGGTAACTCAGCTCTATTCACATGGATTTCCACTGAGACTTACTGGGAAATCAATTAAGGCACAAATAATCAAACGCACGCACATGCCTATACATTCGTACATGCACACATACACACATACTGCAGACACTTCAGACCTCCTACTATCAAAGCGCTACAAGAATCTATGGTTTATTTCTCAGCTGGCAGGCACAAGTCAAAGCAACACACACATAAAGACCCATACACATCAAAGATACGTATGTACATGTAAATAAATGCATGGAGAGACAAGGAATGTATGGAGGGCTCATTTTATGAAAGCATGCAATTTCCATTCTAGTAGTTAATACATGCACGCCAGGAGCTACAATAGTATGGTGCAATTACATGCATGTATAGTAGTATAGGTGGTATTTGCATATTTCAACATGCAAAAACCAGGCACATTTATCAGCCACAGAGGAGAATCTTACTAACAAAATGAAGTTATGGTGGGTTTGAGAGTCATTTCAGCTTTTGTGGTGCTCATTTGGCATCTTTACGTTCACCAGTTTTCAACCACAAAAAAAATAATAATTATCAACCCTTCCTCAAAACTATCTGCACGGATAGAAACCACTAAGGGGTGATTTGCATGAACTGACCCTTTAACTCGAATGCTTTATCCATAGGAAAGCCTGAATATTTCCTTTTTGCAATCAGTCAATTTATGGTGGAGAATTGTCAAAATAGTCACACACCCAAGGTTAAATCATTTGAGTAAAATGGCATCAGAAAATAAGTGTGTAAAGAAGTGAGAGTTTAAATGGCTATGTGAAGAAAGATGATGTGGTCTCTCAGCATCTGTCTTCAGGTATTTGACTTGATTTCATTGGGGATGCAAAATGGCACCCAAAAAGACCAAGCAAGAAGGGGTGATCCATAGGGAGTTGTGTTTCTTGGTAAAAAGGTGTGAGGACTGGAGCACCCAGAAGTTACCAAATGAGAGCTCAAAATGACCTCCTACCATGACAACAGAGCTGACTTGTACAAGAATCTGGGGGGAAAAACATGCCAGTGACATTCCACACAGAGTCTGACAGAGAGTTCCTGTTTGGTGTGAGGAAGTTAGAATGAGACTCCATTGTTGGCCTGTTTTAATGAGCTTTGCCGGTAGCCCGGGGTAAAAGTGCAGTTGGATCCAGTGATAATGAGAAGCATAATGCTGCTCCCGCTGCCTCCTCATGCCCTCTGTTAAAATAGGACCTGATCGTTAGCTTCACTTGAAATTAGAGTTAAAAGAAAGTCCTGAGATCGCAACAGTTTGGTGAGGGGAAAAGAAATAAAAAATGCTTTGACCAGAGTCACAACAGGGTTAGGTGGTATTTCTTGGTATTTATATGTAACAGCTCAATTTGATAACTTTGCTTCAAGCATGTCATTCTCACCAACCTTCCTGAGGCAAAGCCATATGACACAATCTTCATCTTTTTCATCATCATGGCCCATTTTATTCTTTGAGCAAAGAATTCAAACTCATCCTCTTCTGCAGTTTAAATGCAGGCCTTTTGTCACTCCTATTCAGTCATTACTCATAAATTCACTCTCTGTCATCCACTTTCTCATTAATTCAATAATTAACTGACTGATGAATGAGATTCTTCCCTGGGTCGTGAGTCTACTGTCTTATATGATATATGAGTATATTTAGGTTATGATGTTAGATGTATGCCCATTCTGTCCCATACTATTGTTTGCTGGGAATTCACTTGGATGATTTATTCAACAGAGAAAACACACATCAGTTTACAGTAACATAGATGAGTTACTGTAGGCCGGCTAGGATTTACTGGTAGTCCCTCGCCAGTTGGTAAAAATTGGCTACCTAGAATAGAATTAGTGCTTACAGTTACACACAACATACATGTGACTACATGTAACATCTTAAAACCTGCATTGATGGATTTTATGAACATTTGGGGGCAACGCAACACTTTATAAAGCTAGTATGTTAGCAAACAGTTGCCTATTTACACATCCAACATTAGCATTCATTTGGAGTTGTGTTTCTGACCACCTGGTGAATGCAAGTCCAATAATTACTCTTCTTGTAGCTCTGTTTTGATCTCCACTAATTTCTTTGGGGAAATATCTCACTTTTTTGCTACTACATGCTCCACTATGTTCACCAGCTAGTTGTTAACTTGGTTGATTTTCCATTTGATGCTGGGCAGGTAGAGTACAGTGGGTTTGTCACAGCGTTGATGAGAGCTGTAAGACTGAACCAAAAAACAGTAAAGTTGCGGGCCATTGATCTGCAGAGTCTGGCGATAATTCTCTGAGGGTTAATAACTACGAGCTACTCCTTTCACATTACACATTGTGATTTGATCCATTGTTAATATAAAAAAAGATTGTGTGCAGCTTTAAAAGGCACAAAAGTGGCACATTAAAGAAGCAAAATTAAGATACAAACAGTTTTTTGTTTTGATTAGTGGAAGAGTTGACTTTTTGTTTTTGGTTTATTTATTTTCACACTGTCAAACTAAGTGAATGTAAACAAAAAAAGGACTTCTGGACAGATATTTAATGACTTGACACACCGCCAAATTAGTGAGATTTTGATGAATGGGGGGGGGGGCTAAGCATGACTGACTACACTCTTTGCTGCGATTAACAACTTGTGCTTTTAATGAGCATCTTAACAGGTGGCACCGTGCTCATTAAGAATCAGTGGGCAATGCAAATGGAGCAGTCTTTAATCCTACCTTTTGATCAACTAGAGTCAGAAAAGTTAAGGGATTTTTAAAAAAACTGACTAAAGCAGAGTGTCATAAATTAGGTAAAGAACAAGAAATGCAGAGGAAAAAAAGGCTGGAATGCTAAGAAAACTGGACTACATGAATGGTCTGGAGGTCAGTGAGCGCCAACAGACTAATTATAATGGAGAGCAGTTGGGTAGGGGGGTAAGGAGGTCAGATGACAGGCAGGAGTTGGATGATGGCTCAGTGGTGACTACCGGGCAGGTAAGGAATGGCATATTTGCAGCAACAGGATAGTAATGAATGACACATACCAAGTATAGGAAATAGGTGCACATGAAGGAGAAGGGAAGGGTGGAGCAGATTAAACCACGATAGGTGACCGTGCATGAGAGAAAAGCTAAATATGACCATCAGTCCCGACTGCATTTTGTTTATTTTGTTCCACTCTTCTCTCCAATTATGAGGAAGTGTTGGCCCACAACAAATGGCAACATCTCTCCCACACCAGCTGTAAACTCATGCATTTTTCAGTTATTTCCTGTAGATGGTTTGGAATACATTTTCAGCTCCCAAACAACTGCACAATACTTTGTATGGAAGAGGAAACTGGCAGTCAGTTGGTGTCACCTGAGCTCTAAAAGCAACTGCTGTAATATATGAACATGCCCTCATTAACTTAACTCACTTACCTGCTTACTAATTTTATCAGCCAGCCATTCACTCACTCTCACTCTCCATCTCACACACACACACACTCGCGGACACACACACTCAGGGCCCCTCACCGCTCGTCCGTCCTGCTCTGGGCAAGGTGCCAGTGCTCGCAGATGGCATTAGTGGAAGATGAAGTGGCCGTCTCTGCAGGCAGTGAAATGTGAATGCCAGTTAGTACCCTAACTGCTATCTGATCAGCCTCGCTGAGCGTCAAAGACTTGTTGACTCAAAAGCAAAAAGAGCTACAGGTACACTGTGCTACCTATGCAAACGACTCTTTCCTGTTTCCTGTTTGTTTTTACAGTATTTTTACCCCAAATCCTTAAATATCATACCAATTTCTAACAATCTAGACAATTCGTATAGCAAAATCTTTAAATGCTTATTATTAGACAAAAAGTGAGGACCACAAAATTTATTATGTTTGCAACCATGGCTTAGCAATTTATCAGCATTGTCCAGTGAGTACTGCATAATGTTCATGCTGGCTCACTTTTCACATTTCTCAACACAGAGTATGCCAAGTTCGAACTCACGTCTGTGAGAGTTTTAACTCAAACTCCCAAGAGCGTGAGTGGACATAGTACACTCAATTTGAAAGTGATTACACTTCAACATAAAATTCAATAATCAAATCATCTCAACCCAAAGGCGTGCTTTGAGTCGACAGCATTATTTAAAAAGGATGAGACTGGCGTTATTCTGTTTTAGTGTCAACAAAGACAAAAATCCACAATGTGTTGGTCCGTCTCTCAATAATTCAATCTTCTCCCCCGTTTGCTCTTTTAAAGTTATCTGGTGGGGTTTTCTTGACACAAACAATCAAAAGTTTTGTTTTCATGGAGCACTCTTGTAGCCGATTAAGCTACATACCATGTAACCGCAACATCCTCAGATTCTGGCTCCTTGTGTGTCATGTCTCTTTTGACACTGTGAAGTGTCAAAGACAAAATGCCAATAATAATTAATGTTTATATTAAGTGTTATTCATCAAAACACATTGTGTGCATCCCTAATAAACTGATAAGGTCTAATAAACCTGTTGAATGCATTTCCTTCTTCACTTCATCAAGTCTTTGCTTTGTTTACATTTATGTTATTAGCTTGCGGTTTTCTTGGTTTTCCTGCTGCTATTTTAATTGGCACATTAACGCCACTAACTGTCAATTAGTGGAAGAGTGTGAAAACATTGGAAGGAATGAGCATTGCGTTTGTGCATGTTTATAGTTTTTGGACAACAATGGAGCTCTATGGCACAGAGGAAAAAAATCTACATCAGGCTTTGTCTTCACAGGCAATACTTGTTGGTAGGATACATTCATTGTTGGCAATAAAACAAGTGTAGAACATTGCCAGTCTTATCCTATCGTATGCATCTTATGGGGCAGCGTAGTGCTGGGAGCCGGAGAAAGACCCAAGCACAGACAGACCTGGAGGCTCAAGCAGTTTCAAAGGTTTATTTGCTTACTTGCAGGTAGACAGACAGGTCCGGGTTCGGGAGACAGAAGTACAGGGAAAACATCCAACTTTGTACAGAATACGTGGAAAACAGATCACACAGTAACCAATTACAATGAACCAGCGGGGAACAAAGGGTAAGGACGAGCCTGACGAGGTAATCAGGGGCAGGTGTGAAAAACGGGAGCAGGTGAGGCTAATCAAAGCTTAAAGGAGACACAAGGGCGGGAACTGAACAGACAGGACACACTATACTTCAAAATAAAACAGGAAACAGACAAAGACTACGGATCATGACAATGCAACAAAGCTTACATTTCAGTGATGGACATACAGTTATAATGTTCTGATGCTCTGATAAACCTGATGCATGACTCATTTTATTATTTGTTTTCATTTTGTTCTCTCTTTTGGAGCCAAAATCAGGAGTTAGTATTAGTATAGTATTTTTCAGATTTTTGCACATTTGCACATTGTTGTGATAAGTGAGTCAAGGCAATTGGAGATGACTGTGACTGCCAGGCACAACCGTTAATCAGTGCTAGGCGGTCCTTCTTGCAGATGAGGAGTGGGCTGTCTGTGGCTCCAGAGCTGCGTGATTGGCTTCTTCTCTTTTATTCCCTCCATCTCTGCCTTGTTTATGCCCGATTATGCGTGACTGCGTGGGTGAATTTACAGTTTACTGTAACCTCATCCAAAACAAAGTTACTCAGCAGAATACTGAATCAGAAAGATGCAGCAGCAGTGCCTTTTTGAGGCAGAAGCTCAAACAGAAATACAGTACAAGTCTGTGCTTTTTTTCCTCTGATTCAGCGTATGTTTCCAGGCTGGATGGAAGATTATATGTTTACTAATGTGTATCATTAGTTCTGAAGCTGAATTAGTTAACCTGGTTTCTCTGAGGAGGATGTGGGTCTTTTCAGTGTGAGAGACCTTCAGATAATCCACATCATCCACATCATTGTAAAAGCTCATCGACTGCCAGTAACAGAGGCCTGATACAAGAAGTCACCACCTCAAATTAGAGCAGAGCATGGATCCTTTCCGCTTGTGCTCCAACACACACATCTGTCGCCATGGCAACACACATACACCTGGATAATTTCAGGTGCTTGGCAAAAGCCCCCCAGATTGAAATGGTGTACTAGTAGATGGGCCACAGAGCCAATCAGGTGGTCAGCACATGTACACAAACAGGCACACACACACACACACATGCGGAACAGTGAACGTCCAATTAGATTACGCATTCCTAATCATGGCCTATTATCTAAAGTCAACCTCTTGAGATGATTAGCTTTTAAGAGAAAAATCTGACATTCACCTCATTGCAAAGGTACTAAAAGAATATGAAGTTTGTTTCTCTTAATTTCCTCCTCTGTGTTGGATTTTTATTGATCCCTCACAGCTCTGTTAGGGTTTGGAGGTGATGGGTCACCTAACAGTGGGAGAGATAAGCTGGCTTTCCTTTTTTTGGAGGAAATGGAGCTGAAATTACTCTTTTGAACTTTGGTCTGACTGCAGTTCTCCTGCTGCTCGGATCTCCTGCTGGCTCCGCACAGTGTCGGCACTGATTGAAAACAGAGGTCATCCAGTTGCACACCATCAGAACCATCTGTCTGTCTAAATATTGTCTCTTGTATGCTACAGGAGCATCTTCCATACTACCTTTTTTACTGTTTCATGCCATTGAAATGATTTTCAACACATGCATATTGAGCATCAGTCATGTCCCCATAGTACAGCTATTGCTAATGTAATTCGTACAGATCTTTAGCAGAAAATGTTATGTTTTGTTTGTTTTGAGCTGATATTTTTTTGGATATTTTTCACGATTGCAGTTTAGCATGTTAGAATGCTACACAAAGTACGGCTAAGGCTAATGGTAATGTCATTTGTATTGCATGTATTTGGTTGTAAACCAAAGTATTGGACGGATTGAACATTTGACTTGATGATTGTACTGATGATGAAAAGGCGAGAGATCACCAAATTCATAATTTTCCTTTCATCTAACCAAATTACAATTCATCCTGAGGGAAACATGAATGTCAGATTTCACAGATATTCACCACTGGACCAAAGTGTCCACCACTGACCGACATTGTCATCACTAGAGCCACACGGCTAGCGTGGCTAAAAAGACGCCTATGAGTTGCTTTATGGGAAGTGTAGGATCCTGTGTTTTTGGAGTTTTACAAATACTAGGGATTACAAGTATCTATACATCTGTGCGCAATCCGTAATTTGTCTCCTGCAAGTCCCCCAACTTTATGGAAGTGCAATACTAAATTATACCCCTTTATTGGCATAATTAATGGTAAAGGTTAAATGTGTAAAAACATTTTTAGCTACAAATCTGGCAAAACTGTCTAATCAAGTCTCAACTGGTCAGTTGCTAGTACCGTATAACAACTAGGTTTTCATAGAGATTTGTTTTTTAATTCTTTATTTTACACATATCAAGATCCGTAATGACATGACAAGGTTGCTGGAACCTTTCCTAGCAAACATTGGTGACTTGTCCAGGGTGTTTACCTGCTATTCTTCCAGTCTGTCACAAAGCTAACCTGAAGCCAAACCGACACATTCACACTTACTGGCAATTTAATTTAATGTCTGAAATTCACCTGAGTGAACGTGTGAGCGCTGTGGGAGGGGCATGGGTTGTCTCACATTTACACATTTATTCAAACAGAAACAGCATGAAGGTCCCATAAAGCTTTTGATAAGACATTATGACAATTTTGTATATATTATGCATGTTATATTCATCACATGCACCTTATTTGTCACATACTGTATTATAGCCTAACAAAGCTGCCTGTGTGCATTTATAGTTCATCATCATATTAAACAAGTCAACTGCAGAAGATTACTAAGCATCTTGTCACACTTTTTCAGTCAAGGACTGGATTTATTCTGAGTAATTAGTGGCAATATTCCAGTGACACACACACACGCACACTGCCCTAGAAATGGGTGTAAGTCTTCAAAAGCATTACATCTGTTCTACAGTGACAGATTATCTCTCTTTTTTCAGAATACAGATTTATGAATTACAACCAATAATGCTTTGATCGATGGAAAAAAAAATAACAGCCCCATTTTCCAGGCGGTGAAAAACAGCAGCATATGTCAAGCTACATTTTGTAATTCCCTTGCTCTGAAAACAGGGAGGAGAAAACATTTGTTTCGTGTTGTCTTATGGGCCTGTTAAATCATCTATCGAAAGGCTTGCAGAGGAGGTTTCAAATTAATAAGACTTAAATGTTGAGAAAACTCATGTCATGCTAAGTATGCAAATGCAGATTGGCAGACACGTGTACAACTTAACGCACACACACACACACATATGCATCTAAATACATGATTATTTACATGATCCTATAGCAGTGCACAGACTCTTCAATCTAGCCTTTAATTTAAAGATGTTCCATAAGGGGCTTTTTCCCTGTCTTTAATCAAGAGCGTGGTCTTTCAATTTGAGAGCATAATTTATTGATTACGTGTTCAGATTTTGTAATACTCTCCCTCAAAACCCTGCTCTCTCACTCAAATAGCCCCTGTTGCGCTTGGATTTGCTCTACTTCTGCTCAAACTATATGCTTGCACTCAGATATTTTGTTGCTTGCACAGACTTCTTGCGCTCCAGCTTCAGCCCTTCTCCTCGCACTCAGGGTGCTTCTGTGCGCTCGTGAAATGTCTGTTCTCAGTTTTATACTCTGCTCTCGGATTTTTTGTGCAACAATCCTGTCAAAATTCCCGTTGCAATTATAACTACAAACAATTAAAATATAAAAATGATGAATTGATAGAAACAGACGTCAAACCTGCATTAATTAATTAAATACAAGAGTTTGGTTTGAAAGCCTCATTAAATCTTAAATATCCAATGCCTTGGTTGCCACTTGCACTACCAGTCAAACACTGTGGCCATTTATTCATTCATGTGGCCGACCCTGATGGACACTCTCTCAAAGAGCCTCTGGCAATGAAGTGTCAGGTTAGCCAATGACAGCAGAGCAGCACTTCTGGTTAAAGGATAACCTTGAATGAAGGGTATGAGAGAATTTTACAGAAGTGGTGTGATTAGCATAATTTTAGCAAAAGACAGGTTTGGAACATTCTCAATATATGATTTTACACCCGAGACATACATTGGGCGTTATGCTGTTAAGGATATTGAAATCTGTCAAGCATTCCAGGCTGAAGGTATAATACAACAAGCCATGCTAGAGGCTCTGTGAGGCTGTACTTATGTGGTGTGGTATGATCACAATGACAATGCTAGCATGCTTGCTAGTTAAGAGTCAGAACAAATACGGCTGAAGGCTTATGGGAATGTCATTAGTTTTGCAGGTATGTGGTCATCATAAACCATTAGACAAAGGGGATTTTTGACCTGATGATGATAGATGAAAAGTCAGAGAATCACAGAAGTGATTACAATTTAACATGAGAGGAATGTGAATGTTTGTAACAAATTTCCTGGCATCCATCCAACGGTTGAGACATTTTACCAAAAAAAAACGAATGTTAAGCTCAAGATGGCGCTAGATGAAAAGTCAGGGGATCACTAGAGTCGGTAGGATTCATCCTCTGGAGACCATGAATGTATGTACAAACTTTCAAGGCAATCCACCCAAAAGCTGTTGACATATTGCCATGCAGTAGTGTAGCACTGTCACCTCACAGCAAGAGGGTTCTCGGTTCGACCCCACCGGGCAGCTGGGGCCTTTCTGTGTGGAGTTTGCATGTTCTCCCCGTGTCTGCGTGGGTTCTCTCCGAGTACTCCGGCTTCCTCCCACCATCTAAAGACATGCAGGTTAGGTTAACTGATGATTCTAAATTGCCCGTAGGTGTGACTGTGAGTGTGAATGTTTGTGGCGACCAGTCCACGGTGTACCCCGCCTCTCACCCAATGTCAGCTGGGATAGGCTCCAGCCCCCCCGCAACCCTCTGAGGATAAGCGGTATAGATAATGGATGGATGTTCCTTTCAGACATTCTCTAGTGTAGCAGAATATTCTATTACAAACAACTTGATAACGCACACTTTGCTAACCTGTTTACCTGCAAGGTTAGATATGTTGGCAATAGCACCAATTCTAGTTCATGTAACTTTGGTCCAAAAGGGATAACAGGAAATGTTGGACCTCTCTGCACCTTTACCATTATTCATAGAACATATACAGAAATAGCTAAGCCTGAATATCAGTCCAGGCTGTAGTTTGTACTCATTTCATCGCAGATCTCCAAACGTACTGTAGGGAACATCCTTCCTCTTTGGATATAATATACTTAGTGTATGTGAATGAAGTTAACACACCCTAAATCTTTCTAAGGTACTGGAAGCAGTTCCGTTGTGTCTTCTTCATTGTCATTTGGAGATATGTTACATTAAGAAATCTCTTCACTTGATTACAGCTTGCTTTATTTGTTGCATCATTTCAAACCCCTGTCAAGTTATTACTCTTTTAAGCCACTTTTCATGATTCTTCAATAAGCACCTGGCCGACATGTAGACTAGATGTACACACTTCCACTGTACAGTCCATTACAGTTTTGGATTCAGTCTTCTCTTAAAATTGATCATCTTAGCTAATACAAAAAGTTATGAGTTTATGTGCAGCAAAAGCTACAACACAGATGACTGAGATTAAAGAGTTTCATGGTGAAGGTTAGAAAGGATTCCTTGTCACCAACCTCATGGTTATTCCAATAAGTGGATATCCTTCACTGTCACAGACTATCAAAAGCACTCCTGATCAGTCTTCCACACATAACTCTTTGATAAGATAGATGTGACACGAGAAAGCTGGTCAAACACACGGCTGAATGATGAAGAATCACGATGTGATGAGGATGACACAAACAACTTCAAAGGCACCAGTGCAAATCACATTAACTTTCTGACAGCATTTTTACACACCGCTGGGATGTGCCTCATGCAGGCATGGATGCACATGAATTAGCACACACACAGGCAGACACACTCATACACACAGAAAGCAAATAACAGACAAGCAAACACAAGCATACAAACACTCATCAATCTCTTTCCTTTCAGCACTATATTCTCTCTTCCATCTTGTCTTCTTTCCTTCCATCTGGTCGTCACTCTTTCCGTCTTGCTTTCACATACAAACACACTTCCACTCAGGTGGGTAATTGAATGTGACAGCAAATCCTGAGAGGGTTGTTGGTGGGTTATCAGGTTAACCTGTGAAATGTAACCCACCTGACACCAGCAGGTTGGCTCTGACACCTACAGCAGACACGGCTGAATCATTCCAGCAAAGACTGGAGACTGAAAACAGTAGCTTCCTCTTCTTCAGTAGAGGTATTTTCACTTTTATGAGTAGTGCAAGATAACCACAGAGTAACTAAATGAATGAAGGGGTTCTCAAAGCTAGCTCATTAGCTTGGTCACTAACGGGACAATAAGTTCACGTTTATTCAAAAGACATATTTGTACGACTCCTGTCTAAATTTCCTGCAAACTATTCTTCTTTTGTGGAGCAGTTTATACTCTGACAGAGGTTGTATAAATGTGGCTGTTGCAACACAGCGAATAAGCTACAATAGCTTTCTTAATTTCTTCCTTCATGACTCTCCATTTCTCTGTTCTCTCACTAGCTTCTTCCACTAGCTAATGTAACTCAGTGCAATCTCTCACTGAGCATTTCTTTCATCTGTCTTTCTTAAAAAAATGAAACATGTTCCTTGAGTTTACTCTCCATATTCAAAGACAAATTGGCAACCACCATAGATATTGAAACCTTTATGATTTTAACAAAGTTAACATTTACTTAATATAAAAAAGCAATGGCTCCCATGAAAATTTACCAGTGCAGCAACATGGATACTTACATCACTGTCACTTGGTTTTAACCATAACCATAACACTTTCTTCTAAAGTCATTTTCCCAAGTTTTTAGCTGCAATCTTTGCTGTCTAAAACATCTACATCGTTCACTCCTCTCTGTTCTGCTGTTATTACAGACCAGCCACAGCCCCTCAACCCATCCATGGACTTTTGTCGAACTATGACGTTTAATTAGCGATGGTCTAGGGTTAATGGGAACTGGTGTTTGCCGAATACCACCAAAGAAATACTGAACAAACATTTATATTAGGTCTTTTTTTAAATCACTGTCCTTATCTAGACACATGGAGTGAATCACACAACATACTGTTGAGTAAGTGTATGTTCCAAAGCTGGGTTTTTACTGTTTGTGTTAATACAAATGTAAATGGGATTTTGAATGAGGTTTGCTTACTTCTGGAACAGACCTCTGGAAGTTCCGGTTCAAAGTTTTCTTTTCCTGTGGTTTTACTGTGAAATTTTGCTGCTATAAATGCTGGTGTGACTGAACCTGTAGGGTTAATGAATGAATGAGCTTTTATAATACAATATGAAAGTGTTTTCTCCTTGAATATGCTACTCCTGTCTCGTACATATGAAATCTTTTTTTACGATGATCAGTGCACATACAGAGAGAGGATGACAAACTTCCACATAATGTAAAATAGCAGGGAGATCTTCAGGATATTAAGTTGCAGCCAACATTGTGCAATCTCAGCAGTGTAACATCTTAAAATCCCTCTCATATCTATAGTACATCTATTCTGAGATAGATAGGTCCAAAAGGGACAAGGGTTTTTATACCTGGATTTACATTGTCAGAAATTTGTGAAAGAAGATGTGTAGCATAGTGCAATTACACTTCTCTACTCTGGCAGCAAAATAGTCTGTCAATTAATGGAGTGTGATGAGGATCTCCAGCTCTAGGCACCCGTTCTGAGTCGGAGACGCCCACCACATTCTCACTTTCATTGACAGCTCAACAAGAATCAACAATGCACTCATAACTAATCAGTCAACGATTCTCATTTCGACTGTTAAAATCTATCTGCAAGTCTACAGCAGTTCAACTGACACTAACAAAGCACATGCATGATGAAATGGAGTGCAATCACTGGGGTGTTATGTGTTGTTGCTGTCAGCCACTTCTTCCACACAATGAGAGTGTTTTAACTCAGTGAAGGCCAGAAACATCAGTCACTGGTCTTCAGTCACTGATGGCAGCTTTGATCTGCAGGATAAAGGTGACTTTGAGGCTTTCTGCATGCGACACGATGATGACATGAAAAAGTAATGATCGAGGCAGATATGAAGATCAGGAGGAGGAAGAGATGGAGGATCTGAAGGAGATGCCTTTGCTGTTGATAATAGCGATACTGATGGTGATGGTGAGGAGGATAAAGAGGAAGAGGGGATATATATAAACAGTATCAGTTGCTTTGGTTTGTTTTCTACATATGTGGCTCTCTGGATGGCGATGTTGTCTGTCACTCGGTCTATCCACCCCTTCAGTCCATTCATTTGATCCAGTTTAGTCCATCCAACTATTGGATGGGATTGCCATGAAACTTTGTTCAGACTCTCATGGTCCCCAGAGGACAAATCTTACTGACTTTTGTGATTCCCTGACATTTCCTCTACCACCACCAGCAGGTTGACATTTTTGTTGTTTAGTGAAACGTCTCAACAACTGGATGGCCAATTTAGTACAGACATTCCTGGTGCCCAGAGCATGAACCCTAACAACTTTGGTGATCTACTGACTTTTCATCTAGTGCCACCTGCAGGTCAAATTTTTTACCTATCCAATGAAATCTTAACATCTGGTGGACAACAGGCTAAACTAAGATGGGGAACATGGTAAGCATTATACCTGCTAAACATCAGCATGTTGGCATCATCAATGGGAGCATCTTAGCATTCTGACATTAGCATTTAGATCAAAGCACCACTGCGCCTAAGCTTCACGACACTGCTAGCATGGTAGAGTTGTTTTCTCATATTCGGTGCGGATTTTTTTTCTCCGATTCCCCTCTGTAGGCTTCAGTTGAACTTATCAAACGCTGAAGTGCTTCAATCCAAGATGAAACAATTAGCTTTTAAGGAAGTTAAAGCCTTGAGGAGAAAAGAATAAATTGTGACATTCTAATGTTTATTGAGTACATTAAATTCGGACTGAGAAATTAGCAAATTGGATCTCCACAATTTAAGGGGAACAAGAGACTTTTTCTTTGATCTGTCTGCGAAACACTCTTAAAGTGTGTTGTTGTAAACACTTTCCCTCCTGCAGTTAGTATTCTGGCACCATAACCTTGCTGAGAAAACTTCCATAACCGTGTCTTTCTGCATTTAAGATGAATAATGGCGGGTTATGACCCCTGCATTATATTCAAGAGCTTACGTGGCTTTAATCTCATTGATCATGCTATACATATTGTCCATAATCCATCTTCACAAATCAGTATGTGCATTGTGATGCTGTGAAATCATTCCTGCAGTGCCTCATACATGCTCAGGTGTGACAGTCATAGTTTAGAGCTTCAAAACTCAAAGAGAAGATTGCAAACTTTGTACTGGAATGAATTCTCCCTCTGAATTTATTTCAAGCTCGCTCTATGTGCATAAAGGAAGTGAGGGGTATTAGAGAGTGGATCACAGGTGTTTGAGAGATAGATATGGCTCTTTAACACATTTATGCACTTCACACACACTTGCACATGCACACACATATTAATCTGTAGCCAAGGGCAACAGCTGGATCCATTCCCATTCCTAGGAGCTAGCAGTTGCTTTGGAGACTCGTGGCGTTTGCATATGCATATGTAAAAATGCACTCACAGTGCAATGCTGGTAAATTCTATCTGTTATCTGCATCAGCAGTGGCTTAGAGATATGTAGCCGCCGTGCATGGAGCTCTGTGTAAATATGCTCACATCCCTTCCCTCAGTCTATTTAAAATTGCAGGTCTATTGTTTGGTTTTGATATTACAATTTGCCTCAACAATGATATCTGAATGGATCAGCCTGAAAGGAGCTGCGGTACCTCGCCCAGAAAAGGGAGACCAGGGCCCCCCCTGCAGCCAGACCCGGGAAGAGGTGTTCGAGGGGGAAGGCGGGGACCTGGGCGCGCCGATCCTCAGCATCACAGACTGGCTTTAGGGACGTGGAACATCACCTCTCTGGTGGGGAAAGAGCCAGAGCTGGTGTGGGAGGTGGAGTGGTACCAGCTAGATATAGTAGGGCTGACCTCTATGCGTGGCTCTGGATCTGGAACCAAACTCCTGGGCTCTCTTCTCTTCTGGAGTTGCCAAGGGTGAGAGGCGACCTGGGCGGGTGTGGGGATACTCATGAGCCCCCGGCTCAGCGCCGCTGTGTTGGAGTTCTCCCCGGGGAACAAGAGGAAGGCTCTGACTGTTATTTGTGCTTATGCACCAAACAGCAGTTTGGAGTACCCGGCCTTCTTGGAGTTGTTGGGTGGCGTCCTGGAAGGGATACCACCTGGGGACTCTATAGTTTTGCTGGGGGACTTCACCGCTCATGTGGGCAATGATGGAGAAACCTGGAAGGGGTGATTGGGAGGAACGGCCTCCCCGATTTGAACCCGAGCGAGGAGAAGGACTTCAGTTGGCCTCAAGAAGGTTCTGGCAAATCAGGAGGGGAAAGCAGGGCTTGACCCAGGCTGTGCTCAGTGGGGGAGGAGAGCTGTTGACCTGGACTGGGGAGGTTGTCGAGTGGTGGAAAGAGCACTTTGAGGAACTCCTGAACACGTCCTCTGTGGAGGAGGCAGAGTTTGAAGACTCATCCTGGCCATGACACAGTGGACCAGCTCTTCACCATTGCAGGGCTGCTGAGGGTTTCATGGGAATTTGCCAATCCAGTCTACATGTGTTTTGTCAACTTGGAGAAGGCTTTCAACCGTGTCCCTCGGGGGGTCCTGTGGGGGGTCTACTGCAGGAGTATGGGGTACCAGATGCTACAAGTCATCCGGTCCCTATATAACCAAAGTGAGAGCTGTGTCCGCATTCTCAGCACAAAGTCAAACACATTTTCAGTGGGTGTTGGACTTCGCCAGGGCTGCCCCTTGTCACCGATTCTGTTTGTGATATTCATGGACAGGATCTCAAGGCTCAGCCAGGGGGAGGAGAGTGTCCTGTTTAGTGACCTCAAAATTGTGTCTCTGCTCTTTGCAGATGATGTGGTTCTGTTGGCTTCATCAGGCTGTGACCTTCAGCATGCACTGAGGCGGTTTGCAGTCGAATGTGAAGCAGTTGGGATGAGAGTCAGCACCTCCAAGTCCGAGGCCATGGTTCTCTGCTGGAAAATGGTGGATTGCCCCCTTTGGGTTGGAAGAGAGCTGCTGCCCTAGATGGAAGAGTTCAAGTATCTCGGGGTCTTGTTCACGACTGATGGTAAAATGGAGCGTGAGATGGACAGACGGATTGGTACAGCATCAGCAATAAAGCGGGCATTGTACTGGACCATTGTGGTGACGAGGGAGTTGAGCCGGAAAGGCAAAGCTTTCGATTTACGAGTTCCAACCCTCACCTATGGTCATGAGCTTTGGGTAGTGACCGAAAGCATGAGATCGCGGATACAAGCGGCCGAAATGAGTTTCCTCCGAAGGGTGGCTGGGCTCACCCTTAGAGACAGGGTAAGGAGCTCGGACATCCGGAGGGAGTTAGGAGTAGAGACGTTGCTCCTTCACTACGAAAGGANATTTTCTCACTATTTTCAAACAATTAATAATGGATTGACTAAATAAAAGCATTCATTCATTGCTGTGTCCGCATTCTCGGCACAAAGTCAAACACGTTTTCAGTGGGTGTTGGACTTCGCCAGGGCTGCCCCTTGTCACCGATTCTGTTTGTGATATTCATGGACAGGATCTCAAGGCACAGCCAGGGGGAGGAGAGTGTCCGTGTTGGTGACCTCAGAATTGCATCTCTGCTCTTTACAGATGATGTGGTTCTGTTGGCTTCATCAGGCTGTGACCTTCAGCATGCACTGGGGTGGTTTGCTTCCGAGTGTGAAGCGGTTGGGATGAGAGTCAGCACCTCCAAGTCCGAGGCCATGGTTCTCTGCTGGAAAATGGTGGATTGCCCCCTTTGGGTTGGAAGAGAGCTGCTGCCCTAGATGGAAGAGTTCAAGTATCTCGGGNGGGAGGTTGTCGAGTGGTGGAAAGAGCACTTTGAGGAACTCCTGAACACGTCCTCTGTGGAGGAGGCAGAGTTTGAAGACTCATCCTGGCCATGACACAGTGGACCAGCTCTTCACCATTGCAGGGCTGCTGAGGGTTTCATGGGAATTTGCCAATCCAGTCTACATGTGTTTTGTCAACTTGGAGAAGGCTTTCAACCGTGTCCCTCGGGGGGTCCTGTGGGGGGTCTACTGCAGGAGTATGGGGTACCAGATGCTACAAGTCATCCGGTCCCTATATAACCAAAGTGAGAGCTGTGTCCGCATTCTCAGCACAAAGTCAAACACATTTTCAGTGGGTGTTGGACTTCGCCAGGGCTGCCCCTTGTCACCGATTCTGTTTGTGATATTCATGGACAGGATCTCAAGGCTCAGCCAGGGGGAGGAGAGTGTCCTGTTTAGTGACCTCAAAATTGTGTCTCTGCTCTTTGCAGATGATGTGGTTCTGTTGGCTTCATCAGGCTGTGACCTTCAGCATGCACTGAGGCGGTTTGCAGTCGAATGTGAAGCAGTTGGGATGAGAGTCAGCACCTCCAAGTCCGAGGCCATGGTTCTCTGCTGGAAAATGGTGGATTGCCCCCTTTGGGTTGGAAGAGAGCTGCTGCCCTAGATGGAAGAGTTCAAGTATCTCGGGGTCTTGTTCACGACTGATGGTAAAATGGAGCGTGAGATGGACAGACGGATTGGTACAGCATCAGCAATAAAGCGGGCATTGTACTGGACCATTGTGGTGACGAGGGAGTTGAGCCGGAAAGGCAAAGCTTTCGATTTACGAGTTCCAACCCTCACCTATGGTCATGAGCTTTGGGTAGTGACCGAAAGCATGAGATCGCGGATACAAGCGGCCGAAATGAGTTTCCTCCGAAGGGTGGCTGGGCTCACCCTTAGAGACAGGGTAAGGAGCTCGGACATCCGGAGGGAGTTAGGAGTAGAGACGTTGCTCCTTCACTACGAAAGGAGCCAGTTGAAGTGGTTCAGGCATCTGATTAGGATGCCTCCTGGACACCTCCCTTAAGAGGTTTTCCAGGCACATCCAACTGGTAGGAGGCCCCAGGGTAGACCCAGAACACACTGGAGGGATTATACATTTCATCTGGCCTGGGAACGCCTTGGGATCCCCCAGGAGGAGCTGGAAAGCATTGCTGGGGAGATGGACATCTGGACAACCCTGCTTAGCCTGCTGTCACCGTGACCCAGCCCTGGATAAGCAGAAGAAAATGGATGGATGGAATGATATCTGAACTGGGGGACATTTATCAGTTAGTGTGTTTGTGTGTGTGTGTGTGTGTGTGTGTGTGTGTGTGTGTGTGTGTGTGTGTGTGTGTGTGTGTGTGTGTGTGTTTGTGTGTGTGTGTGTGTGTGTGTGTGTGTGAGTGTAAATATTTGGCCCTTCGGTGTGCATTTGTAGATATTTGTGCTTTGTGACTGTATTGCTTTGAAGCTGTCTGTCTGCTGGAGTTAAATGTCAGACTGATCATGCCTAAAAATATGAATTCCAAAATACATTCTTTTCTCAGTTAAATGTTGTACAAAATAATATTGTCCGTCTCTTTCCCTGTGTGCATTTTCACAGGAAAATAACATGTTCAGCTTCTTAACCATTTAAAGAGACTTTCATGTCTGGAGCCATATGATCCTGATCAAAGGACAGCATGTATCTTGTGGCTTGATACTCCAGAACAACACAAGAAGCCCCTAATAATGCAGGCTTCATCTGATTATTGCAGAGTTAGGTTTATGCCCTGTAGGATGCTCACATGGGAGCTTCTGGTTCAACATTACTGTATGTAATAGACACATATGGACAAACACAGCACCCTTCCTGGATGCCAATATCTATATTATGGCTTTGATGTGCTCCCGCAGGACGCTCTATGCTTGCTCCGGTGTGGATTGGCATTACTGGCATTATTATACACAGAATTATTATTTACATTTCCTCAGAGGCAAAGGGAAAAGAGGGAAAGCTTGTGGGTGAGTGTATATGAGTTGGATTGGCTTTGTGATTGTTTGTGCACGTATACATTGTGTTTGAGTGTGCATTTACAGTTTGCATGTGAGAGAATTTATTCAGAGACATAATGGCAAGATACGTGGAGTGTTAGAAGTAGAAGCACCAGACTCAGAGGAGATCCTCTGTAGGCTACGGCATCACGAGACGCCCCCACACACATAACGTAAATGACTGCAAGGAACGTGCAAATGGAGTATTGCTCGGTCCTCTGGGATGGATGCATAGACTGCGAGAAGCCGAGAAGCTGTGAAAGACAAACATAAAGAAGTACTGTACACAGTCCAATATGCAATATGTGATGCAACTTACAGCATGAGGGGTAATAAGATTCAAAAGACAATTCAAGAGCGACTCAGTGAGTTCGTTCATCAGCCAAGAGGTCGCACATTGATCACACTATAGCTCATGTTCTGGGTTGAAATCAGATGAGTTCGAGACTTCCGGATATCTCTTGTGCCAGACACTTGTGTGATTTTAGTGAGAGACAGGAAATAGAAGCACCTGAAGGTCTGAATACAATGATAAAGGCGTACTCCAGCAATTTATTATTAAACTTCCATACAGTTTGTCATGGCAAGTGCCATGCCACTTTGTTTTCCCTGTGTTTCCTCTGTTTTTTCCCCTTCCCTGTGTTCCCAGTGCTCCCCTGTCTGTCTCTCTCCATGTTCCTGTTTGTCTGTGTGTGTGTTGCCGTGGGTGTAGCTCTGCCTTCCTTTCTCTCCTGGCTCCCAGCTTTGCTCTTCTTATATACCTGTCTACAATTGGCTCATCGCCTCTCCCAGTCTGCTCACCTGCCTCCCATCAGTTCAATTGCCTGCAGTATATCAACCCCGGCTTCACCTCCACTTGCTGCCAGATTGTTCATTCTGCTTAGTTTGGTACAATGCTTGGCTCCTCAGTGTTTAAGTCTAGTTATCCTTTTGTTGCTTAGTGCATGTTTCGCAAACTCGTTTCTCTTGTGTCTCAGGTCAACTATTCACCCACCTGCCTGCCACCACTCTGCTCAACCTGCTGCTCTCTCGGTCCCCTCCTCCAGCCTGCCTGACAGCCACTCCTACACTGCCATTCCGCAGGTATTCTTGGCCACGTGTCTCTGTCCCCTGAACCCTGGAACCCTCTGCCACCTCTGGTCTCCGGCCTTCTCCTCCCTTCCCCGTCTTCAACTAACTCTTAATTAAACTCTTAAATCCAATTCCTGTGTCTAAGAGTCTGCTTTTGGGTCCAACAATTTGCATACCCCGTCACACAGTTGGGGGACTCATACCCTTGTTTCTTCTATACTGTATGTGAATTTGCTTTTTTTCCTTGTAAAAAAAATAGTGGAAATGGAAGCAGCAGAGGCTGAGATATCCTTCATGTTCAACAATGTTATCCTCTCCCTATTACTTTAGCTTAGCTGCTAATTAGATAGTTGCATAGTAACACCTAATTGATGTAAAAGTGCTAGTGCCCTTTACATTCCTGCTGTTTATTATTGACACACACAGCTGTGCTTTGTGCTTTAGCAGATGTCATACATGATCACAGCTAAAAGCAACTTATCTGTGTGTAATGTAGCTCAAATGCTGAACCTAAACAGTATACAGTAAAATGTTGACTAGTATAAAAGTTCCCATTTCACACATCCATCATTTATCTAGCATACATTACATGCAACAGGATAATAAGGAGTCGAGCCTGGCTGTTATAGTGTAACATCAAACTTCTGAATGCCAAAGTGCGGCAGTTCACTTACAGTGGCAGGCAGTTATCTAGTTGGGTAGAAACAAAAGGAAGCGTTTGCCCTGCCCCTGTTCAGTGATGAGATCTGTCACAGTGATGTATTGCTCTATAAAGAGTGAACTTGTGACGCTGGAAAAGATATAGTTTGTGATGGAGCCGAGGATAAGGTTCTGGTTGGGAACTTACAGCTCCTTCAATGATTAAAGCAGACCAAAGGTTTTCTAGAATTACATTTGAGTCGTTCATAAACACCATATGGGTTATTTTCAACTGTGTGCTAAGAATATATAATTTTAATTCTTCAGTAATAACAAACTTGATTGTTCACTGGGTTGCATTAGCATGATCTCTCATATTAAAGTGAATCTGTACTTTTGCTTTTATATTGCACATGAAGTGGTTGTTGTGGTGAACATGTTGGCTATTTAAACATCAAGAGACCATTCAACTCAAACATCAATGCAGCACAGCACTGGCAATTAAACTCCCATTAAATGCAATGTCACACTGACGCAGGATATTCCTTTTAAGTTTCAGTTCCTGTTCAGTTCAGTATCTCAGTTCAATGAGTTCAACTCTGAGCGTGAGGAAAAAATTCACAGTCCTACCACAACAGCAGCAAAGCAGTGTTTCAGTAAGTCAAACCGTATGTATGGGATCCGGTTGCTAGGATGTCTTTTCAACCTTTATAAATACAAAACCCTTGGGGTAAAAAACCTGACAAAAAATAATGTCATGTAGTCATTTGATCCTTTGTTGGTTTTTTGTTTTTTTTTTAAAAAGATTAGTGCAACTTTAAAATAGGGTTACCATAATACTTTCATGATCGTGACAACACAAAAATATTTCAGTAAATGTCAAAATGTCAAAGTATGGTGTCAATCCATTTGAGTCTAGGCTCACCATGTCACATTAACGTTCAAAGATCATACAGGGAAAAAATCCATTATTGAAGAGGCAGAGATGCCATTTTGTACACAAATTATAGCCTCAACAGACCAGAATGAAATGCAATCACAAGATATGTTCCTTTGGAATAAGGGGTCTGACAGGTTCTTCATGCAAAGAATTAACACTTATTGTCTGAGGGGTTGTTCTGGGAAAGGCAGTTAATCAGTAAACCAAAGCAGAGAAAATTAAGCAGGCTGTGGCAAAGGGGGTCAAACAAAAGAGTTAATTATAACACTTCATCAAAAAATAACCTTTGAAGATTGAACATCACTGATAGGAAAAATGCAGTGTCGGAGCTGCAGAGTGTATGCATATTGTACTTACAGGAGTTTTGTGCATTTTAGAAGTACAGTATAGGCTAAACAATTAGCATGGACAGAAGCTCTCAACCCTTAATTAAACATTGGTTAATTACATACACAGATGTTAAATTATTTCCTTTGGCCTGAGCTTATAAACAATAACAGCTACGAGATAATAAATCTCCTGGGTGAAATCCAACATATCCCCCATCTGTGATAGTCAAATGGCAGTTATCTATGACAGATATAGCGTATATATTGAGGGACATAGTCTTGTCTCCACTTGACCTTGACTGTATACATCTGAACAAATGAATGAATTTCTTGGCTCACTGGGCAGAGAGACAGAGAAAAAGTAGCATTATGAATTGCATTATGCATAATTCAATTTTCATTACGTGTTAACATTTTGTGTGTGTGAGCGTCTGTTTGCAAAGATTTCCATGTGTGTGCAGAGTGGATTGAAGTAGAGTGAATTTATTGCAGTCCTCTGCCATCAGTGATTATGTCTGCATGGACAGAAACCTCTAACTAGCTATCATGAGCGCATCTCCAAACAAGATATCGACACTTTTTGGATCCAAATTCTTATTCTGGTCAGGTGTTCCCCAGAGCTGTGGTCTGAAAAGGTCAGGAGTTATTTCCATATTTATTGTGCTGCTTCAGTCCCCGATGAATAAATCAAAGGCGTAGCTAATGGCCTTCTACAGATTCCTTAATAAATCTCTGCTTTAATGTGCATCATTAAGTACTCGCTTGTGTGTGAGGTGGCTCAAAATGCCACAAGTACTTTGTTTTCATTTACTAAACAGTCATTTCTGACTCTGGCGGTGCGGTAAGTCCCTCTCTTTCTCTTGCTGGCTTTCTCTAGCTCTGCTTTCTTGCCGTGTCTTAGCTTTGTGGAGGCAGTCTTGGGGTCTTAATCGTGGTACTCTCCCTGATTAAAACCAGTGTACTAAGCCAATTATGATGTCCACAGGTGGGCAATTAGGAGAGTGAATGTGCAGCACAGAGGAGAAGTGGGTCAGACAAGGCTACAGGTCGGGGAGACATTTTCCTTTGATTGTGAGACACTGCTCCGACATCAGCTCCAACTTCGCTGTAACAGTCATTAACAGAGCTCCACTAAAATACTAGTTTGTTTCCTCTCCTTGGTAAAAAACAACAAAATGAGGAGCTTCAAACTTTGTGTCATGATACGTTCAAGTACAGTAAGAGGATAGTCTCCTATGTCATCCATAGTGGTATTCACTTATTTTCTTTACATACTTCCTGCATTATCTAGCAGTGTGTGTAAGATAATGCTAGCAGTAGCAGTAGTACTACGCCTTAATGTACAACTACTTCCTGGCTCACTTCATCCAATGAAGTGAGCCTAAATTTCCTCTCCCCCACCATCCACTTTATCAATCCAATTAGCTGTAGCACACTGCCTCCACCTCCTGATGCTGATGCCAACATCCAATCACCTTCCAGCATCAATAATCCTTCTATAGTCAGAACGGTGATGGTCACTGGGACCAATTATGGGACTCATACCCACAAAAATGCAATGTACAGTTTACCATCAATGCTTTATCAATGCTGATTGGATGTCTTCTGTCCTCCTGCTTCTTCTGTATTGCATGTGTATTTGCTTGTCTTGTTCCTCAGAGGGTGCTACATATAAGCACTAGAAGGAGACTTCTGTTAACTTGTTATATGTTTGTGTTTTTCTTTCTAAAGGGAAAAGGCCAGGAAAAATGGCTGAATGGGTGGTCACTTGGCTGGCTGAGGAAGACAACACCATTGTAGTGCATGTGAAATGGGATGCTGGGATGTGCATTGTTCACGTGGGGGAGAATAGGTCTGTGAAGTGTGTTTGAGTTGACAGTCGGAGGTCCTGAATTCACACAGCCGTCACTCCCCTCATGCTCTCTCTTCCTTCTTTACCCCCTTCCTCGTCTCCCTCTCCTCCCAGAAGCTTTATCATTTTCAAACAGACAAACACACACACACACACACACACACACACACCCTCTGTGCCGCCATCATCATGCCTGCTCATAATGGAGCATCTGCATGAATAGGACATTTTCAGTATGAGCAGGGGAGAGGAGAGCAACATAAAAGTTGTCGGGCTAAATGGGAGCCTGGCTTTGTGAGGCTGAATTAATCATTTTAATATCTGCAACCTTAATTCTAATGCTAAGCTCTGGGTGCGGATACCCAGCTTGTGGCATGGCTGAGAGAAAATAACACATCGCAGACATCCGAAACAGCCTCTTCCCAGCCGCCGCCTCCTCCTTCCCCTCCACCAGCAGCACAGAGAGAAAAAGTTTGAATGCAGAAACAGGGCCTCAACTTCCCTTTTAAATAATTCAAGAACTGGACAAAAAGAGAAGTTTTTGGAGACAGAAACTCCTGGCAAGATTTTCTCTCGAAAGTCTCCAGCACGGAGCCGTTGTGCAGGCCCAGGTATGAAGCAGAGATGATTCTCTGGAGAGAGTGGAGCTCTGAGGAAGGGATGGGTTGGTATCACTACAGCCAACGAGCGAGCATCCGCTGCTGTGTGATCTATTCAAAGAATCCGCTCTTCAGAGGATACTCAAACTCAGTTCAGCGTATTCGGTTCAACTCGACTCACCACTTTTCTGTCTGCACGTACCCACTTGGTGTGTCTCATGAGTATTTCTTCTGAAGTGTTCAACGTGATTTAATTAAGCAGGATGCTATTCCCATCAAGCTTAAAACTGATGCTGTTGTTATTTTCTCTGCCAATAAAGTTTGAAGAAAGTTTGTTCTTTTTTATTGTATGATTGTTAGACATTTGGCTGAGGTTTGGTGGGCAGCTCACCCTCTGGAAAGTTTATTAGATGTCGATTTTCATTTTTACAAAATGTAGCCAACTCATAAAAAACGACGTTCATCTTTCCAGCAGCTTGTCTCTGCTAGCTCTTTGTAACAGACAAGGTAAACCTTGAACAGAACACAGGCTTCAAACGGCAGAAAATCCATTGCATTAATGGTGATTGTAGCAAAAATAAATGACATTGGTATTGTCTTTAGAGTGTTAGCAATATTCGGGTCACTCTGAACAGCGAACATGACAGTGTTCATTTGCCCCTAGAAAAATCAACAGTACCAATGTTTATATTAAGTCCTCACCCATCAGAGTTAATTTGAACAGCTGCCTCTGAGCCGTATCAGCGCTATGAGTGGACAAACAGCCCACTCCACTGCAAATAATTGTCACCAGGATCACACTAGAAAATTGGTTGTGTGTTCTGGAACAAACCATCCAGCCCACGAATGTTGCTTTACTCACTGTGGTGTTTCGGCTTCAGAGAAAGGTGAATAGATCTGCAGGTGATTGACAAATGCTCATTGAAAACAATGGAAGCTCTTCGCGCCCCACTGCAACCACATTCAAAAGAGTGCAGCTAGTTTAATTGCAACTAGTCTAACATTTAATGTGGTTCAAATAAGAACAATGGTACAGCTGTCTGCATTTACAGTAGCTTTATACTGTATGAAAGGCTTCTTCAGTTAACTAAATCCCTGCAGCCATCTGAAGGCAGCAGGACAGATATGTTGATAAATCTGCAGCCTCTGATTTGAGAAGCACCGCACCAGAGAGCAGTGCCCCATGGCTAATTACAATTCTTACCTTGACTAAATGACCCACAAAAATCAGGTTCTGAATAAATTTAAAGGCCAGAATGGGCCTTGAAGTTGCTCAGCTGTGTTTTAGACCTAAAACACCCAGTTTACATATCATATGAGGTACAGAAAATGAGAGGTTAAGATTCAAAACACAGCATTGCTTATTGTTAACATAAACCACTCACCATAGTTTGCTGAAAGGTCTGGCTTCCAACAGCTTGGCTCAGTTCTCAGCAGTTGTTTTCCAGACAAACATCTCATGGTTAAAACTGGCTTTGGGAGCTGCCATCAACCAAGTTTTGACATTTATAAGAGGCGACCTGGGTACAGCCATCTGTAGCAGCCTTAAATGAGATGAGAACATCTTCAATCTAATCAAGAATACCCAGCAGAGGATCCCTTTCCTGTGTCCAGTCAGTGTATCGCAGCTAATTCAGTTCTATCGATCATCGCGCATCACAGGCTCATATGCTTCTGCTTCATACCACTGCAGGTTGCACACAACGAAGGAGGCCACCTGTTTGACCTCTAACCCTGGTTTCATCATATCAGCAACAGTTTCCTCACAACAGTGCCATCACTACTCAACCTTGTGTCCTACAAAATGTTTATTTGCCTTGCCAAACACGTTTAGGAGTAAACATTACAGCTGCGTGGATTATGTTCAGTGGCATTGTTTTTTTTCCAATTCCGGTTGTGTAATGTTCTTATACTTTATACTTTGACACCAGAGACTGGGGTTCACCTTCTCTGCTGCACATGTTTTTAGGTTTAGGGTACTACAATGTTCAGTTAAGCCTGAGAAAGGGGCACTTGGGTGAAGCGCAACAGGTGTAAAATGGTTATGGCTAACAAGTTAGCAAACAGTTTTCACATCCAGCAGAAATGGAGCAACATTAGCATTCATTTGGAGTTGTAACTCCAATATTGTAGTTGTGTTAAATTCATTTCCCTGATTACTTTTTCCTTTTCCTTCTGGCTGTGTTTACTACCCACTTATCTTATTTCCCTCCCTTTCTTCCACTTGGATCCACTTGTCTTTTTCCCCTCTCCATCATTGCATCTTGCTTCTTAAATTCTCATCACTCCTCACCATTTCCCCTGCTGCTTCTAATTCCTCCTACTACTGTCTTCTGTGTTTCCTATCCCTCTCTTGTTTGCCTCCATCCCTCCTGTAAGACCCTCCAATCCCTTTGTGCCATCTTCCTTCCTCTTTTCTCCACTGCGTTTTCCCACACTACCTCTCTACCATGCCCGGCCAACTGTTCTGCTCTGTTTGGCACACCTGCCTGGGCCGGGGTCTTTACAAAACCCACCTTCAAATCCCAGCCATCCTTGTCCTGCTTGTCCTCCTCCTCCTCAATCCCACAACAATCAAACTCCACGCCAGTCACTGAGCCCGATCTCAACTACCATTAGCCTAATTGTCACACTGCCTGGCTCCTTTTTTAACTGCCAAGTGTGGGACTTGTCCATCTGAATGCCAAATACTGGGCTTATCCAAAAGAGCTACACCCTACTGCGCCTGGCTAAAGGCAAACTCTGTGCCCAGCCAATACATCCCAATTATCTTAACAACCCTGATTTTCCATCAGGGCTTCAGTACAAAACAGTCCCACATCTCTTCTTCCATTAACTGATAATGATCAGCTAAACTTGACCACTCAGATTCAGTGTGAGCACCTGTAAATGTACCTGTTAATCTTACTGGGACTCCTACCTCGTTTAAACACACAGCCCCGGTTTGGTTGAAATTTTGAAACCAAAACATGTATTACTTTAGTTGTACTTTTGCGCAATACAGTTGATAACATAAGTTAAACAAAATAAAAAATAATGGTAGATAGTAATGGTAGAAGTAGATGAATATTTAAAATGGACCTAAAATGTTTGTCTGTTATTTAATGTATGATGGAATAGTACTATGCACTAATAATGTAATAAAAATACAATATGTATCATCCTGAACATAATACATAATAACATATCACCCCATGTATGACATTATAATAGCTGACACTCAATAATGTGGTGTTACCATTTAACTCTAACTCATTTGACATTTGTTACCAGCCCTTAACCAGTAGCTACATTGCTATTTTATTGTACATTACAGAACATTAAGTTACTGTATTTGCATTTTGCTGTATGTGTTTGACTATCTCTCTATGACTTTAGTGTCAGCAACCAAGAGCAGCAGGAGAGAGGAGAGGAGGGGGAGGAGACGGTGGGAGGGCTGGCTTTGACAGGTGGACGGATGACAACGCTAGCTACCTGTATCTGAGAGCTTCTGTGCACTTTGAGCCATGGCAGCTGACTGGTTTATCAACAGACAGACAGATGTTATCATCAACAGGAGATACAGGTGACAAACGACACGTCTGGGAGACGGGATGTGGGTGGGGGTGGAGGGTTAAGGTGGGAGGAGTTTCAAGGAGAGGTAAATGGCTGAACACATGGAGGGATACATGTACGCATACACAGACTGTTAACTAGAAATAGAGATTTTAAGTCAGAGAGGGAATAGATGGAGAAAAGGAGGGGAAAGAGAGACAGCGAGTGATGCTATGCTCAGTAAACTGTGATAACTGGCAGGATGAGAGAGATGTTGTTCTGCCTCCAAATTACTGACTGCAACATGTAAACATGATGCTAGGCAGAACGAAGCTGCTGCTGCCGCATTGATCAACGAGGAAAAAAATCAGGAGGTAGTGCATTCACGAGCCAGACCAGCCGTTTGCAGCAATTACAGGTGTTGTAAGTGTCTGTATGAGTATATCAGGCGTTGACGTGTGAAAGTGTGAACACACATTTGTCTATATATATGGGTGGGGGTGTGTGTGATTTTGTACAAACTAAAGAAACCACAAACCAAACGTACTGTGTTTTTAGCCTGTTCTGCTGAGGCGCAGCTCGGTGCTTGTGAGCATCACAAAATGCAACAAGTCGAACTGGACACACACATGCACACACACCCATCCCTAGTTGCTATGGAAACAGGGCCCTCAAAAGGCTCAAAGAGTTTTGAAGGATGCAAAAAAATGTGCTCTGAGAGGTTCTGACTCGCAGGAAAATAGCTGTGTTAGAAAAGAAAAATGTAAGCACTTTTTTAGTTTTTTGATGCCATCAACAAGTCATGAATAAGTTTGTGATATATCTGTAAGGTAGGGTGTTCGCATTGTAACATCTAACAGTGTGCATTAGCTTTTTCAGTACACCAACGATCATTTGGTATGCAGCACGGCAGCTTGGCCCACTTTGTTCATTCGAGCGGCATATAACACATTTGACTTGACAAAAGACGTTAAAATAGATGTCTAATCCTTGACTAATTCTGCCCAAATCCTTTTGTTCGTGTCCTGTCACATCATAAGACACAGAGAGAGGTATCATATTCCAGGCTTTCAGGCAGACCATTGTTATTTCGAGAGCTCCCACCATCGGCTGAACCACCCACCCACACACACACACACACCAATCATCCCCTTCCCACACTGCCACCCACCATCCTACCCACACCACCACGTGCACACACACACACACACACACACACACACACACACACACATATATATGAATGTATCCTCCAAATATTCACTCTTGACAGGGTGGGAAAGCCTCCAAATCAGCATTTAGACATGAATCTCTTCACTGAAACCCAGACTAATGAAATTCTTCTGTCAGTTAGCAGCTTTTTAAGGAACGGTGATCCACAAAACTATTCAGTGATAGGGGAAAATCTTGACACTCACACTCACACATAGATCCTTAGCTCCTCTAAAGCCACCCGTCACACTCTGCTATTTGACACTTGCCAGGGCCGCCTCTTGGTGTTGTGCCAGCCGGATTCCCTCTCACTCTGGCAGGCAAACAAATTAGCGAAGGAGACTTGACCCCTGTTCAAAGAGAGGGCATCACCGGGAAATTGGAATTCAAAACTCGATTAGAGACTCCACGAGCACCGTCCACGGAAGCGTGTCACCGATACGCCACTTTGCCCTGCACGTGGTTAGGGCCTGTAATTAACACACACCATTGATGTTCATCGGTGACAAGCATGGTCAAGGGTGTGTAGATTCATTTTACCCAAGGGTGCGTGAATATACAGTATGTGCATGCAAATGGGTCTTTTGTATTCAAGTTGTTAATTACTCTCTCTTTTGGTTTGATAGCTTCCATAAACGCGGCACAAAAAAAGTTCTGAAACTCAGAGTCCCATTGATGTCTCGGCACAGAAATATGTATAAAGTTCTGTTTAAGAAGCTAAAGCAACAAAATCCACTCTCAAAATGATCCTCGACACCACCCAAACAATTTTCACAAACCTCATCTATTTGCTAAAACAAATGCACAATCAAGCTTCACAATCAATGCTTTTTTTTCTGTTAAAAGCATCTTGACATACAGCCTGTTTACATAAGCCTGTCGCTGTTTGCTCCCCCCCCCCCAAGTCATTATGCCCCATTTTGTCAATCTGTTGTCTATTTCATCCACTTTCTCATCTTTTTTCTTGCCTCTCTCTCTCTCCTGCCATTTCAGAGTACATAAATGCCAGGCAGGGAGTAAGGGAGCAGGGGTGTTTCTAAACCCAAACAGACAGATAGATTTGGGCTGCTTATTGAATCCATTTGTCTTTGGATTGGCACTAATGAAAGAGCTATTAGGCCCGAGAACACATTAGGCTCTGCGTGTGTGTGTGTATAACAGAAAGAGAGAGAGCAAGAGCAATGATGGGTTACCTTTCCGTCGGCCACTAAAGACCAATAGTCTTTAAAAGAGAATATTAGTCCTTTATACTGTAGGGCTCTCTTTAGCAGTCCTCCGGGTGCTATTAGTGTAATATATATGGACTGACTGCATCACTTAAATGCTTCCTTACACATTCTGCATGACTCATCTTCACAGATGGGCAAAGGATGTGAAGAAGGGTCGGGTCTGTTTGCGGACCTGCACTAATTACAGTATTTAGATGTTGTAGTATGAGCTGTTTACTCCAGTATAAAGAGATGAGACAAGCCCAGCTGTTGTCCCTTCAGTTCAGATGAATCTCACTGTACTGCTGCTTCATTCCCCGTTGACAGTTAAGCACAGATTAACTGAACTTCCCTCTTAAAAAAATAGGCTCCTCTATTACCTCCACCTGACACTGCAAGCCTTCCTCTCTTTATCTCCGTCTGCTCCTCCCAACACCAAAGCAGCTAATTCAATAAACAAACCATTTGTCTCTGTTTTAATCAGTATCTATCTTGCTGATGGAATGGAGTCTGACTTAAGTGATTGTTTCCTGCTGTTTTGGGGTCTTGTTTTCCCCAGGTCGAGGCTTGATGATGTGCTTGGCAAATTGGAATTTGAATTAGGAATGAAAAGAGTGCCAGCTCAAGGAAAATCCATCACTTCCGACTGATTGCAAAACAACAGACAATGCTGTCTAAAACAGCTTCAGTTAAAAAGGAAAAATTAGGTGTAGGCAACCCAAAACACTTTGGCTGAAGTTTGGAATGAAGTCTTGATACTGAAGGAAAGGCTGAGGATCTGCTTTTCACTCATTTATTAGTCTCTTTTTTTAAAGAAATAGTTCAACATTTTGGGAGATATGCTTATTTGGGTTCTTGCCAAGAGTTAGACAAGAAGATCGATACCACTCTCATATCTGTTTGTTCAATATGAAGCTGGAGCCAGCAGCCGGTTAGCTTAGCTTAGCATAAAGACTGGAAACAAGGGGAAACAGCTAGCCTGGCTCTGTCCGAAGGTAACACAGTTCAGCCTACCTGCATCTCTAAAGCTCATTACTTAACTTATTAGTGGTTTTTGTTTAATCAGTACAAAAACCGAAGTGTAATAATGATCATGTGGTTTTATGCAAGGTACGTGTTGGACCATTTCCTGGCCGCGAGCTGCCAAGACTTCCTGGAGTCTTGCTGTCATTGTGAAGTTGCCAGCCATCAGAGTATAGAAGTTTGTCCAAAGGCATCTTCAGGTCACAGGGTGATACACTGCCATCTTATGGATCACTTTTAAAAAAGGAGAAGGATTTTCAATTTCCTCAAAAAAAACCCTGAACACTTTGATGATTGACTGCGGTGGAATCGTTGTAATGCATAATCGGTGTATCGATAAATGCAAAATGTGACAAAGTGCAATGGAAACAGACTAGACTGACTTTTGCCTTAATGAGATCCCAAAAAAACAAAAAAGGTTACCAAACCCTCACAAAATCTTCTCGCCCCTAACACTGCAGAGAAACACCCTCACTGAGAGTACACGAGCACATTTGATGAGCTCTATTGTCAAGGCACTACATGATTTTGCAGTGTCTCGCACTTCCCTTTTGGCGATCTCTCTTCATCCGTCTATTACCGCATGTAACATCATGGACGAGCTGCTTTTTCTCCTCCCTCCACTCCCCTCTTCTCCCAAAAATGCCTCATCAAGGTCTGAGTCAATGCGAGCCTGTGAGAAATTAAATTCCCCTAATTAGGCCAGCAAATTTGCCTGCTTTATCCTTCTGCCTCCCAAACCTCCCCTCATCCAGACAAATCTCTAATTAATCGCCGCATGCTGCTGTTGACTATACTTCAGAGGCCGGGCTTCAATGAATGGTGGAGGGATTCTCATGCTTCTTCACTCTAGAAATAGGATTCTAAAAAAAGAGCTCTCTCTCTCTCTCTCTCTCTCTCTCTC
>LKNJ01002575.1:99338-115756 GCA_002120245.1 Maccullochella peelii
TATATATATATATATATATATATAAACATACACATACAAATTTGGAGAACTACATCATACGGTGGCCCTGAAGGTCAAAACAAAACAACATTACACAAAACACAATGACATTTCAGATTACGGAAAGGGAGGGACAGCTCTTCTTGTTTGTGATTGGACCGAACCCACGTCACTTCAGAGTTTTTTCAATGCAGTGCAAATTGGATCAACCGGAGAAACTGTTTGAGAACGTTGCAGGGAAAAGTTGCAGTGGTGTGATCTGGCCCGTCTCTGCTCTACTCAAGCAGACTGATGGCTTCGCCTGCGACTCAGCTTGTCGAGTAGCCAGTGGCTGGTTTTAGAACGTAAGGCACGTCAACTGTTTTAACAGCCAATCAGCTCGTAGCGAAGTCAGCTGGTCATCTCGACCCACTCGTTTTTTAATGTTTTCACTGTTTATCAATACTAGAAATGCAGCTGTAGCAAGTAACTCACTATCACTATCCTCATTCATATTTTAAGACGCTACAAATTATGTCCAGCTACAAAAGTCTGAAAAGCCGGCAGTTAGAACAGAAGTATAGAGAGTCGTTGCTATGGAAATGATACACCCACTGGCAAGTTTCAGAACGTTGCAGACCGGCGCATTGCAAGCAGTAGAGGAACACGTCACTTGGTTCGTGGTTGTAAATAGAACCTTCGGCCCTAATTCCATTTCCCCCCAATGTAGCAATTAGACAGAAGAAGAATAACAGGGAAGTGAAGGGAGAGTCAACGAGAGAGAGAGACAGAGCTGCAAACCGTAAACAGCTGTTGCTATGCGCCTCCCCCTGCTGATTTTGAGTGATTATTGTGAATGCTCTGATTAATAAATGTCAATAAGTAACGCTTTGTTTGTGATGACAGTTTAGTTTAGTTTTAAGATGCTTGAGTCGATCAGAGACGGGCCAGATCACACCGCTGCAACTTTTCTCTGCAATGTTCTCGAACAGTTTCTCCGGTTGATCCAATCTAGCGCCGCACTGAAAAAACTCTGAATTGACGTGGGTTCGGTCCAGTCACAAACAAGAAGAGCTGTCCCTCCCTTTCCGTAATCTGAAATGTCGTTGTGTTTTGTGAAATGTTAGCACATGTTATATGAACTCTGCTTTCCTGTTTGTGTATGGTAACGGCTGTGTGGCAGATTGTGTGTGTGTGTGTGTGTGTGTGTCTGAAAACATTGTTTCAGGACAAGCAGGCATAACGAGAACAAGAGGGCAAAGATTAAGGATTTCTGCAGATTTCTTCAGCTAATTAAAGATCAAAGTTGCTGTTGCAGCCAACATTAGAAGTTCAGATTGCTAACAACTACGGCATCAGTGTCTCACTCTGCCCATCTAAATTTGTTTTGTATTCACCCCCTTTTATAGGACACATCACCACTTGTGCAGCCAATTAGTTTTAGAAGTCACAATTAGTTAAATGGAGATTGTCTGTGTGGAGCCAAGAAAGAAGAATGCATCTTTAATTTCTAATTAAGAAATGGTAAGAGTATGGCACAGCTGTAAATCTGCCTAGAGCAGGCCGACTGTTCAAGAAGGAGACCACCAACAGACCTATGACACCTTTCAGAGTCTCTGAAGCTTCAGAGACTTTGAAGTCAGCTGGAAGAAGGTTCAATGCTCTGATGAGACCACAATTTTGCTTTTAGGCCATCAGACTACACATCATGTTTGACATCTTAAACATAGCATCCCCAGCGTGAAGCATAGTGGTGGCAGCATCAGTCTTCAATTGGAGAAGATTTGTTTTCGGGGGCAAAAGAAGTGCGTTTCCATCCACCTGTTTTTATGAGAATTTTCTATTTGTGCATAAAAAAAGGTTTTCATGCTTGGCTGAGGTGGAAAAGTTGGTGTATCAATAACAACAAAATGCAACAAAGTGCCCTGCAAACAGACTTAGCAAATAAATATTGAAAATTGAATAATTCACAATTCAGGATAAAATCAAAAGATCATTAACAGGGAAATAATGTCTCAAATGTAATTAAAAGGAGAAAATTCATCAATTATAAATAATTTAAAATTAAGTTTATAAATGTGCCACTGTGTAGATAAAATAACACAATAACTGAACTTGGTGAACAACCTAAAGAAACAAAGGTTTTACTACAAGGTTATGTCTCTCACCTTATATTTCATGTCCACCTTATCATATGACCGGCAGCTATGTCTAGAAAACTGTGTACACATAGTTTATACATCTGGCCCAAGACCTGTGTGATGAGATGAGGAGGCTGTAACGTTCCTCAAATGAATACATAAATGCCATATTTCTATCATTTTTTTATTCACGACCACATGAGCGTATGGAAACGCACATTAATTCACATTTTTCTTTTCTTTTGCCAATTTCCTGGAAGTTCAGTTAAAATTTGGATGGAAACTTGACTCATAGCTACATAGGAAGGTCTTAAAAATAACAGTGTTAATGTCCTGGAGTGACTGAGAGCCCAGATCTCAAGCCAATCCAGTATTTGTGGCTGGATTTGAAATAAAGGCAGTTCACTCAAGATCCCAAATGCAACCAGACAGAGCTTGAGCAGTTTTGCAAAGAATGGGGGAAATTACTTTGACTAAATACTGACTTGTAGAGACTGAATACTTACACAAGCATTTTCTATTTTATATATTTCTATTATCTTAAAAAAGAAAGCTGTATTAAATCTACTCTGATCCATGAAAACTCCCTTTTGATATTATCAAATATTCCCACTAATGCTCCATAGATTTACTATAGAGCATTGGTTTGATCGACTAGGAATACACGTGCACACCAATTCCTACCCCACAAATAAGCTCTTCTGTGTAGTAATTGTCTACATTTGGTGGCCACGAGCATATAGTAGGTGTAATGCATATGAATCACACTCTCCCCAGCCAATATCCACACCCCACACAAACACACAGTCACCTGCTGTTTACCCCAGCGCTGCAAACGTCCCACTAAACCTCTGTTAGAGAGAGCAATAGAGAATCCATCTCAGACTCTCAACTGGTATAAAGCAATCAGTGAGAAGGGATTCCACTAGCTGCTGGCTTTACATATTCAATCTGTCCCTATCCTCTTTAGATAAACATAGCTTCCCGGGGGCCCCAGCTGCAGTTGCGATGTGGCTTCACTGTAATGAGTCGAGGAGGGCTGACAGAGATGAGGAGAGAGACTCCATTTCTGCTGCTGCGTGGGTCGAGCACTGTGTGGGTGTAGCTGTCTGTTTGAATACATGGGGTGGAGTGTGTGTGCACTGTATGGGTGTCTGTGCAAATTAGTGTGTGTGTGTGTGTGTGTGTGTGTGTGTGTACAGTATGTGAAAGTGTGTCACTGCTTGGACAGTCCCACTCCTGCTCATTTATATGGAGCAGATGCATTACTCCTATAATGTAGTGTTGACTTGCACCTCCACACACACACTTCACAAACAGAGTTTCTCCCAACAGTGCGATCACCACATCTGTCAGAGGTTAATGCAATTCCTGGAAGTGTGGGGGAAAGAATGAAACACAAGGATGCATTTGCACAGCATAACACACACACAGACACACACACAGAACTTCAGATGTATGGAAATTGATTTTTCCCAAAGGGGCGTCTCAGTCGACCTTTCAGCTGCTTGACCGTAATGTTCCTGTGGCTATCTGTGCTCATTCATGTGTGTGTGTGTGTGTGTGTCACGCTGGGGCCACAGCGACAAAGTGAGGCCGGAATCTATGTAAAGTCTGCAAATACAGTATGTAGCCATCACAATCTCACTCTCCACTTCTCATGTGAAAGACTGTAGGTGTCCATGTGTTTGCTAGCTGTACAATCCCATGGGTTTCACTGCAATACGCTAATCAGCATCCTTGGAAGGCTGCAGGACGTCCCAAAGCAGACCCATCATGGACAGGACATGTATTTACAGTATAACACTGTGGATCAATGTACATTTGGGGTTGTTTGCTTGAATACTGATTCTTCTTCTCTCATTTTGTCTTAATATCTTCAAAGAGAGGCTGAAATTTAATGAACATCAGCGTTTCCATGGTGATGTGCAAAGGAATGAAAAGGCCTGGGTGCCATGGGGTTTGAGGCGTATATTGAGTTAAAAGCTCCCTAAATACACTGTCAACACACTCAGCGGTCTCCTGGGACATAACAGGGAGGATCACACACACACACACACACACACACACACACACACACACACACACACACACACACACACACACACAGGCTGACTGACGGAGACTTGAAGTAAGCAAACTTAAACACAAGGGCATGTCAATCACCAGAAAAATGTGATGGATGTAATTATAGATTTTCAAATGCATCAACATCTGATTTGCTTTAAAGTCTGGCTTTACTTTTATTTTCTATTTAAAGCTGCATGCTGTGGTGAAAGGAATCAGGAAAGTGGGAAAGCTGCCATATTAAAGAAATATGAAGCTGCCCAATGAATCTGACTATTCTTTTAACCTTTATTTAATTAGGCAGAAGACCAAATTGCTTCCTACAAGGACTTCACGTTTGGTAAGAAAGATTTCTTTATTTGCCCAGCCTACTGTGGTGAGAAAATCTTTGAAAAACTTAATTTGACCTTCTGAGAGGATATTCTTTTTCATGCAACACTGACTAAATTGAAATTTCCCACTTTCCCACTCTTTTTGTATAGGGCAGTCTTATTTTAACAATCTTTGCCACCAAAAAACAGAAACCAAATGCAATCTTTTAATGAAAATATCACAAATTCAAAAACACTGACTGAGCTGTGAACTCTCTGTTTTATTTTCAATATTTGACTATTCACAGGAAAAGAAATGCATTGTTCTTGTGTGTTGTGTGTTTAAGGTTGTATTCGACCTTGAATTGATTTTTTTACAATTTTTTTATGTCAGGTCATCCAGCATTGCCAGCAGTCTGCACTTTCCTCAACATTTATTTTCTGTCTCCCACTCAGGTAGGCTGCTGTAAGTTTGCTCAAGATTTTCCCCACTGTGGCTTCTTGAGCAAACAGCTCTCACTGACTTCCTAAAGGCCAGGTCAATTGTCCTCCATAATCCTCTTGATTTCAGGTGATCTTTGTGTGGGTTGCAGGTGCTCACCACTCTGGAGATGTTGTGCGTGTATGCCCAACGCTCACTATTGCCAAAACCTGAAAAACAAATTATGAGTCTACAGCCATGCTAGCAGCTCTATCAGGCTGTACTTAGGTGCAGTGCTTTGAGCTAAATGCTAACATCAGCATGCTAAACAGCCTGCTTGCTTACATGCCTATGTTTAGAAGGTTTGCTTGACCTCAGCAGCGTCCAAGGCTTGGGAACCGAGCCAAATGATACACACATTCAGTAATCCTGCAGTACAACACTGGACTGTTACTGTGCATCTCTACTGAGCATCAAGGAACCACTGTCTGACTAGTTTACTACTTTGTCCTGCTTGACAAGTCTGCCCAGGGCCACATAATAACCATATATGAATAGTTTTGGACCGGCTGTTCCTGTTATCCGCTCTCTTATCCCTAGCACCATGTTGGAGCAGAGACGTCCTGTTCCAGCTGTAGGTGGAGCGGTGGCTGTCTTCCAGATCAGACAAAGAGGAGAGACCTTCTGCCCTGGGCTGCATGTAATTACTCCCACAACAAAAAGCACAAGTGAGCAGAGGAGAACAGGCTGCCAGGCTCGTCGGAAAAAAAGTCTCTCTCCTCCTATCTGCCTCTCTCAGTCTCACTGACTGAGTTTAGTCTTTTCCCCATTGTGTCTCTTTAACTTTATCTCCTTTTTTTGCCTCTCATGCACACACACACACACACATAAATAATCAACCATAACAGCACAAGCTCCCTCAGCTTCACATGACTCAGTTGGTTCACAAGAGTCTGCGCACACACACATGCAAACGCAGACACAACAAGTGGACTGCCACAACAACAAAACAACAACAGCGCCGTTGGGAGTCCCGGAGGTCTCATGGAGCACTATGGTTCATGGAGAGAGTCTTATGTAATCTTAGAGACTGGAAAAATGGGGCTAGACAAACACTCCCAGCCAGAGCTAAAATACTAAAGACACAGCAGTGTGTACACTCACATTCAATGTTACTGTTAACAAGAGTCACAGCTGGAGCTACTGTACTTTCAAAAATATCCGACGGGGGGGTTTAAGAGAGTTCAATGTCAATACAAATGACTCAACAATTGCATCACTAAGTGCTTAGATTTCTAACTTTTTGGTCTTCAGCTCCCAATCCCCCCAGCTTTCCATTCTCATTTTTAGCTGCTTAACAAAGGAGGATGAGTAGTTGGTGTTGCAAGAAATGCCAGCTTGGGATAAAAGGTTTTCATTCTCAAACCAAAAATCAAGTTATAGAGTTGCAAATAGACGTTTCTAAAAATAAACGAGCGCTCAGGGATATAAATTGATCATTCTGATGTACTGAAAGGGATGCTAGATGTACTGTCGCCTGTGTGAAAATGCCACCTGTTTTGCAGTCACAGACCTGTTAAAAATGGAACTGAACAGCCAATTGTCAGCTGTACAAGACTGTATTGAAATACTAAATAAAAAAATGTGTGGATAACCTGTGAAAACGAGGCAAGCAGCCTGGCCGACCTGAGATGGTGTGATGTTGCACTTCTCTGAAATAGCAGCAGTCGCCACTGTTGCTGAGAAACAAAGGTAATTAGCACAAGCAACAGAATGGTGAACACACACACACACACACACACACACACAGCGTTTGTGCACATTAACAAACAATAAAATTCTCACCCAGGCATTCATGCACACACAATTACATTATAAACAGCAACAGAACAGTGCTACACAAACACACACACACACACACACACACACACAGATGCACCTTCTTCCAACAAAGCACCAACACTTGCAGCATGTGAGGGAAGCCTTGTGTAGGCGAGGAGGGAATCTACAGTACCAAGAGTGTGATATTTAACAGCTGAGCATGTCGTCCTTCATGGCACTAAATCACGAGGATTCCACCTATGACTCAGCTCTTAGGAAACTTCTGCCATCAATGTTCTTTCCAAAGTAAAATCTGTCACTTCCTTGCATTTAAGATGCTGTCTGTGCATAAACATACCTTTTAATAACACACTTAGCATTCAGTGATGGTTAATGTGTTGATGCTGTGGGGGGGGGGGAAACCCAGTGTGAAATATACAGCAGATGCTTTTGAGGTGTTCTTTAACACAGCAAAAAAGTTAGGCTTGCACTCTCCACCGCACCCGACACAGAATTATCCATTTTATTCTAAAAGGAAATTATTTTCACCATTGATCTGAGTATTTAAGATTGTTTTATCCTCCTGTAAATCTGACATGCCAAGCACCTCTTTTCCACTGATGGACACCAAGCTGGGCACGGATGACAACATTTCCCTTATATGTCTTCCACAACTCAGCTTGTTTTTTAAGACCTTTCTCAGACATTTTATGCTTTGTCCAAATTTCATACTACACATTAATTTGATAATTGTTTTTGCAGTTAGCATACAAGAAATGAATGTACTTTTCCATTTTGTACAAAATGAAAATGATGCAACATGTACAACAATTGCCACTAACCAAACTGCAACTTCAGAATCCCACTGCCAAATAAACATCACTAACAGAAAGCAAAGCTTTGTTAAATATGGTACTTTAAAAAAAAAAAACACCATTCACAATTTGTTTCAATGTTTTGCAGCTGTGAGTAGCTCCTCCATTTCATTTGTGCATTTCAACAGGTGTTTTTTACCACAGGCATTTTGACTCGTCACAGTAGGAAAAGCACAGCTGTTACTAATAACATAAAAAATAGCTCTGTTCTATTTAAGTGTCCCAATAAGCCAAATAGTTCCAAATTTATACTACATACTGATTCTAATCTGGTTTTGAGTATGTTGTGAAAACAAAAGTGACAAAATAAAGGATGGACAAAAAGATAACAAATCTATTAGTGTCAGTAGTGGTATTAGAGTACCCGAAACTATTAGAAAATATGAATACAGCAGCCAACGATGTGTCATCCATTGTCATCGTCCATGGCTAATATGAGAGGTGGTCGTGTGACAGTCACAGAGATATTAGGCAAGAGAATATTAGAGCCTGGGTGATGTTACACTGTCAAGTGCAACAGAACATGATTCTGGACAGCGACCTGCATAAAGACCCCGAGGCAGCTGTCGGAGTGAGAGAAAATTCCAGTAACAATACTAAACTGTAGAAGATGCTGTGCTGAAATGTGCCAATATTAATTACAAAATCTAAAAGAACCTCTCAGTAAATTGGCAGCCGTGATGAGAATAATAATGTGGTGAAGAGAAAATGAATTGTTGTTTGTTAAGTTGTTTTTATTTATTTTAGATGATCAGTATCATATTTAACTACAAATTCATTCAGCCTACAGCTTTTCAAGTCTTAAAACTAGAGTGCGGGACTTTTACATATAAATCAACGTCCGTTACATTCAAGCCATTGCCAGACAAGTTCACACAATGTTGATTAAGCCCATCACCACCAGCTTCATCTCTCTGGTTTTTAAAAACTGGTGTGTGTGTGTGTGTGTGTGTGTGTGTGTGTGTGTGTGTGTGGCGACATTCCCACACTAGTGCACCAGTAGTGGAACCATGTGCAGACAGTCGCGTAAGCATTAGTTGAAGATGCTTGATCGTCACGTGATTCACGTAGACTTCAGATAGTTCTCTCTACATGGCACTGGTTTGCCAGAACTGAGGGGAGTAACCATAGCGACGGAGTATGCTACAGCAACTAGTATGGTAAACCTAAGAAGCGTCCAAGAAAAGTTCCTCATGCTACAGATAAAAAAAGAAACATGGCGTTCAGAAGAAGGATTACAGTGAAAAAAAGAAAGTGACCGACGGCGAGGACAAACACAAATAACCATTGGTGTAGCTTTCCCTCATTGGAGAGCGCTGAAAGAAGAGAAGGGACTGCTCTTGGACAGGTTGGTCTTCGTTAAATATTTGGAGTAGGCTATTTAGCTATTACATTTACTCTACCTAAATAGTGGATTATTGTATTCGAACTGTGGAAACTTGAGTGAGCTCGTCATGAGCACGTATCCACAGTGCTTGTGTAATCACTCTCACTGCCAGAAGGAGGAGTTCCGCACTCCAGCTTTAAGTCAAACAAGTGTTTTCCTGCAGACTATCTATACATGACTCATTTGACATTCGAGGTCTGTACCACTCGTGAATTTCATCCCTACCTAAGAGAAAGTTTTAAATATGAGAAAATTGGTGAATGCCACAAATGCTCGTAAGTCACTGCTACGTGCCACTTCAGAGTGGTTCGGTTCTTGCACGAGGCCCATTATTGGTGATGTGAGATCTTCTTTGAGCAGTCTCACGATCATCCGCAATTTGTTTTAATTTTTTGCAGCCTCCATTTCATCTTTCATTGCATTAGGGTATGTCATGTGCATACCAATGTACTTTAAAAAGTATACTTAATACTCTCAACACATGTAGGCTTATTATCAGACTCGGATTTGTTTCAGTGGTTCAGTGGTGTGGAACCAGGCTAGAAAACCTGCTCAGAATTAGCAGCATGTGGTGTGAAACTGGGGCATAGCCTTTGACTTCTCATTGCAAATTAATGTTATTAATTACACACGTGTGCCTTTTTGCAAAGAGAAGTCAACATCTATGTCCCAGTTAGGTGGAACAGGGAGCCATGTTGGTTAGCCAGCATGCACAATCCCAGGGACCTTTGACTGACAACTGAACTGAATGCAGCTGTTGACTGATGTCATTAATTACACCTGTGTTTAATAAGGGATACTGAACACTTTGAGAGAGAAGAGTGTGTTGGTTGTTGTTGTGCAGTGATTTGAGGCCGCCTGCATACTCCGATTCAAAAAAGTGTTCTCTCATTCACAATGAACTGAAAAAGAATCAGTTAAGGAGGCCCATGAGGGACAGTTTCTGCATTCAGGGGTGGAGTTCTGACACCTCAGCTGATAAAATGTGATCACGGTGAAATGAAAAAAAAACAAAAAAAACAGTGACTCAGTGAAACAGTTTTTCTCTCATTATTAATTTCACACGTATTATACAAACATTTTCACCCCAGCCCCATGTCATTTTCTCACCCTCAATCCATTTTTGGGCTTGAATTATTCAGAATTCAAACGTTCTCTCTGTCACTTTGGGCTCCAGACATGCAAAGGTTGCCTTGTTCAGCCTTGAAGAGCGACCTGGGGAGAAAGAACTTTGACGAATGCCATCAAACCATGTCGTTTTTCACAGATGAAGGCCGTCTTCTCATATCCCATTCATATTCAGTGCGCAGATAACACCATTACACATTCATGAGAAGCACCTGTTTGACAGTCAAATGTATTCCCTTCAGTCCATTGTGAGTCTGCTTGTGACAAGAACACACAAGATGGAATCAACCTTCATGTTTCCCATCACCGAGGGTCTCATTTTTCATCCATTTTGTGCTCCCCTAATCTCTCTCTTTCATCACATGAAGGACCCCCTTGTCTCTGCGGAGAACAAATGAGGCCAACCTTCTGTGGACGCATATGAGATGGATCCGCTGTGGCGTGTTTGGCGGCGGCGGCGGCTTTGAATTCTGTCTCCTCTGTACGCTCCATTTCCATTTCTGAAGAGGAGGGTAGACAGGTTGCTTCTCTCTGTCCGTTCTCTCCATCTTTTGTCTCAATCTCGAGATCTCAATTTTGTCAATTTTTTCCCACCCACTCTCCTCCTCTCTGCTCTCTTCTTGTTTCCTCTTTGTCTCGATCGCTCTGCAGACTTCTTCTCATTTCCATCTCCTCCTCCCATCTTTTCTTTTCACTTCTTACTCACCCTCCATTTCCTCTCCTTCCTGTGCTCCACATTTGTCATGTCCTACCGTCTGCTCGACTGTCTGTGCCCTTCCAACTTCTCTTTGCCCTCCTTTTGCTTTCTGTCTGTGGGCTCCGGCAGAACAGAGAAAAGATATAGAGTCTCAGTGGTAATGACAGGGGTCACTGCCCGGGGTCAGCAATTTCTGTCTCAGAGCTAACTACTAAAAATGCCATGTTGTAGCCAGAAAATGGGACCAGGTGAGACACGGAAGAGAGGGACACAGAGAAGAAGAGCGAGGGAGGGGTGGGAGGCACAAAAACTTAGCTTTAACTTGCTGTTTTTAGGGTGACACCAGCAGTATTTCAACTAGTATGGTCAGTCACATTGCATGAAGGTCATCAAAGATAGTCTTCTTCTTTCCTCCTCCACCACTCCACCCACCCCTCGCTTCTATTAAAGGTCATCAGTTCTGGCAGTAAAACCCCACTTGCCATGATGAAGTGTCTAATTATGATCCCATTCTCCTCCCACGCCTCCTCTTACTCATTGCATGAAAGGGGATTTCAAATCGCGCTGTCTGGATGGGTCTCAGCCTCCGTTATTGATAGAGTCCAATGGGAGATAAAAACCTGTGTAATTCCGGAAAAATTACAGATCAAATTTTCCTCAAGGAGCAGTGAGGGGTTCAGTGGTCAGAACTGTCATGTTACGTTAGGAAAGACTGGATCACCAACCCGGGCAAAACTGCCCCAGGTCCAAACTGTTATTGGGGAATCAGATAACAGATAACTTCTGTAATGATTTGGCACTATATTGAATTCAATCTGCACCACTAAAGCATAAACTGGCATGAGGTGAATCTCTACCTGATCTTGAGGGCCTGTCTTGATGTGCATCACTGTGTCAAAATCTATGATATGATGCATATTCTTAAATAACAGGTTTTTCTCCTTTTGTTTTCATGCAAACAAAATGTACCTATTCCCAAAACTGTCTTTTTCTGTTTGCAAATCAGCAAATGCATGACCCAAAAAGTGTTACTTACACACACTGGTGTCTAGAAAGAAACTCCTCACACAAAACAGCAAAAAAAGACCACAACCTTCTTTCTTCTTCAGCATGGTCCATCAGACCGTAAGTTCAAACGTACAGTCCTTGAGTGCTGATGAACAACACTAAAAATAAAATTAACAAAATATGATAAGAAGTCTGTTTACCACTTAATATCTCATCATTTAAATCACACCTGCTGTAACATTCCCTCTGATCAGACACCTGAGATAAAATAGTTTGTGTGACTGCAGAAGACCATGACCTGGACATGGATTTTATTTAAAATAAAATTTAAAAATCACTTTCAATGAGGAACAGAGACAGTTAATATTGACGGATGGGCTTGAGGCCTCTCCTGATTTGCACTTATGTTTAATGTTTTGCAAAGCATTTTCCATGTGATCGTTGTGTTAATTTTGGGGGGATTAATCTGGCCATAGGGCAGTACGCTTCACAGCCTCACAGCCTCACAGCAAGAGGGTTCTCGGTTCGACCCCACCGGGCAGCTGGGGCCCTTCTGTGTGGAGTTTGCATGTTCTCCCCGTGTCTGCGTGGGTTCTCTCTGGGTTCTCCGGCTTCCTCCCACCATCCAAAGACATGCAGGTTAGGTTAATTGATGATTCTAAATTGCCCGTAGGTGTGACTGTGAGTGTGAATGTTTGTTTGTTTGTCTCTATGTGTCAGCCCTGTGATTGACTGGCGACCAGTCCAGGGTGTACCCCGCCTCTCGCCCAGTGTCAGCTGGGATAGGCTCCAGCCCCCCCGCAACCCTCTGAGGATAAGCGGTATAGATAATGGATGGATGGATAATCTGGCCATGTTCAGGTGGGTTTTCTTTAACAATTCCAAGACAGGTGGATAGGAGACGGCATCAGAGTTTTGAATTTCTTGCCCACGTAACACAGATCACATGTTTCTACAGTATCAGTGACAACAACAAGCTGCATAGCGTTGCCACCAGCACCGGACTTTCTGCATTTTCACACACAAAGCAGACTCCGTTGCCACGATTTAAAAAATCTTTCATTACTGACCTGAGGACACTTGAGCTTAGCCAGCGTTAGCATGGAAGACGCAACAATGAAATCGAAAGCAAAGTTGACTGTAACTTACTGTAATCAAAATGCGTTCAAGAGAGGCAAGAGTGGTGTGAGTGGAAGAATCACGTGTGGCGGTTTGGTTATTGTTACTCAGTGCACACACGCTTTTTGAAAATCCTGCCAGACTGTATTAGCAGCGAGGGTTGCGTCCTTGAACAGATGTAAGCAGTCTTCTAAGCTATCCAGAGCTGACCTTGAGGTCCAGAGGTGTGAATGTAGCCTGCATGGATATAAATGTGAGAGTGCGCCCGTCTGTGTAGCTCTGCAGTGGAATCACCACCTGGTGCTGGTATTGTCTGCAGCCCCTGTAGCCCTGGAAAGGATTAAGCAGGTAGAGAAAATCCTGTCCTGAATGAAGGTTGGAATCAAATGCTTGAGGATCACCTACATCCCTCATGTCCAGTGAATGACTGAGATTTTTATGGATGTTGGATGTTTAAGGATGTTGTCAATAATGTTTGTGGGCTGTAATATAACAACCACTGACCTTATTTTCCAATGATGCCATTTACAGGAGTAACTGAATTTATTCACCAAAGCCTGCCACATTAGACTTCAACCTTAAAAACCCATCTTTCTGTCATTTTTCACCCATAATTTGTCCTTTGTGCACATTTTGAGTTGCAGATCATCCAGTAATGTGACTAAAACTGGAATATGCAGGTCTTGATTTGATTATGCTCACTGGGATCATGACATTTTGTGGAGAGTGACTGTTTTTCTATTTTTTGCCTCATATAAAACAATCATTTAAAAAAACAAAATAAAGTTCAGCATTGTTTGGCAATTAGAAAATTCTGTTTTCATGGCAGTTTATTATTCAGCTAATTGCAGTGGTGGAAGAAGTATTCGAACCCTTTACTCAAGTAAAGGTAACACTGCAACAACCGTTACTTAAGTACAACTACAGAAGTACTTTCTGCAAAAAAAGCATCAAAGTACTTGAGTAAATGTACTTTGTCACATTCCTCCACTGGCTATTTGTTTTAATGTTATATTATTATAGTCTATTTAAATGTAGTCATTGTTATGTTTTAGTTCAACTTCTGAGCTGATGAAAGTTCCCAGACTCCTTCAAACGTCCCCGCCATCGTTAGCAGTTCTGTCGTTAGCTCAGCGCAGCTACATCTCACCTCGCACTTCCTCCCCTGCTGCGGTTTAAACAGAGGTGTTCAGAATCAGCTCAAGCTTCTGGGTTGATCAAAAGAGTGCCGCCGGCTATTGTGAAAGCCTGTGATAGCTTTGAGGGGCAGGCAGAACACACTTCAGGATCCGATTGCATTGTGAAGGGGAGGCAGCCTGCAGGCAAAGGAAACAAAGTAAAATGAGAGGACAAGAACAAAAGCGAGCCTTGCGAGGTCCAAGAAAATGTTTTGGTCCTACCAGCAAGAGCTGAAGATGATAAATGAGAAAATCTAAACAGTCCATCCTACCTGTTTACCTATAACATTATCTTGAAATGAACATGCTATACCACATGCTTATTTGCTCCTCTGTTCTTATCTGGACCCCAACATGGTAAGAATCAGCATATCCCATATCTAATTAAGTTGATGTTAACAGTGCTGTATGTTGCCTTGATGCTGAAGAAGTTTATAAAGAGCTTAGGGATAAAGCCCACAGTTTATTTCCCATGTTCCCAGAACTGATAGCATATTAATGAACATAATCCATTGCATTAACTTTATTCAGATAAGATACAACAGAAATATACCCTCTTCGGGGCCTGAGGTGATCCGTTTTCATGATCCACTCCCCCTGCTCCCTGTAATTACAGGTCATGTGAACTTTGTTTGACATAACAGGCAGGAGTCAGCGCTCGATACAGAATAAATTGAAAAAGATGAAAGGGGGAGAAAAAAACCTGAATTAATCAATTGTCCGATGCAGCATTTTAAGATTCAGCGACAGAGAGCAGCAGGAGAGTTGGGAGGAAGATCCTCTGTAGGGCTGGTTCTCATTGTCTCTCCTGCCTCATCGCTGAATAGGTAATAAACAGAGGCAGCCAGTGACGGGCTGAGTAAATACAATGTGCCACGCAGGCTGAGTCTCAGAGGGAACAAGAGATGGAGAGAGAGAGAGGATGAGGTTGTGATTGGAGGAGGAGGATGTGAGAGGTAGAGGGAGAGAAGGCAGCGAGAGAATGAAAGTAGAGAGATAATTGGGAGATGGAGAGGATGGAGAAGATCAGAGTAAAGGGGGGGGCAGGGAGTGAGAGGCTGGAGGAGAGCAAGATGAAAGGGGTAACCTGTAGAGGAGAAGAGGGTAAGAGAAGAAAAATGAAGGAAAGGACAGAAAACAGAAAGAGAAAGTGATGAACAGACAGGAAGAGCTGATGGAGAAGAAGGGAAGATTAAAAAAAAGTCAGGGATATGTAGTAGAGAGAGAGGGGGGAAGGAAGGCTGAAAGAATCAAGGCGGAGAATAAGAGCAGAGAGACAAACGAGGAGGAAGCAGGATAGAGACCGAGAGAGATGGAGAAGGTGTTGTGTTGTGTGTTGAAAGTACAGAGAAGGAGCATTTCACCATCTGCAGGGAATACAGTGAACCTTCAATTCAACTTCTGCCAGCTGGAGAACGGGAGCCTGAAAGTGCCACAAAAAAGTGCTCACATGCTTGTTTTCTGACAAATAACTCAAAACCCCAAACACAAAAAAAATTTAGGAAAACAAACTGAAATGCTGAAATACAGACTGCTGGGAACCAACAGCGGAAACAAAGATGAAGTCACAAATGTGACTCGAACACGAAATTTGCCACTTCTGCTACATGGATACAGGTCATACAACAGTATGTTTGAGTTGCTCTATGTAGTGAACACACCTTTGGGCTTACTAGAGATGAGTATAAACGGACCACAGGGGGGCCTGCAGTTGGAGAAGATCAAAAAGGAGAAGCTGGAAGTTCACAGCTGGCTAACCTTTGTTTAGTGATTTGAATCAACAAACCCCTTAGGTGCTTCCCAGGACTCAAACCCCACAGCCATAAACTTGTCAATTCGAACAAGTCACAGGTCTGAGGAGTAGACATTCTGTCTCTCCACAAGGCATACTGTTGTCATGCTGATAGGATGAACTAACGAGCTGAGGGACCAGACCTTGGTAAGAGTTCCTCTGATCACGCTCAGGAAGAGGGGGGTCTAAGACCAGCCTGACATCTGGGACATTCTGGACAATCAAAGATATCTGCTCTGGAGATATCTAATGGACCTCAAACTGCATAGACTGAATAAAGAACACACAGAGTATAAAACAAGAAAGTAATCTATCTGTTTATAACTCTACAAGACCTTCACCTCTCCACACACACAGACACTCATTTCCTTCCTTCCTTTGATCTCAGGTCAGATAAGGAAGAGAACCCAGGGTGTCGTCAAACCATCTGAGTACATTCCTGAAGAAAGGACTTTTGCAAGGAGTCCTGGACGCTCAAAGTTTGGACTCTGATA
>LKNJ01002576.1:0-82992 GCA_002120245.1 Maccullochella peelii
ACGGCACTCACAAATGATGTCCTGCTGATAAGGGAGTCAGATCAGAAAACAGTTCTGTGTCATTTAAGAGGGCATGGAAAACTGATGTATTTTGTCCTTTAATTTGGAGGACTTTTTGCCTAAACCGTATTTAATCAAGGAGGCTTCACTGAGAACCAGGCTCTCTTTTGCAGTATCACACACAGTTACACACATTCACACTTGGAAGCTGCCCAGACACAATCACAGTCGAATCCCATGGCGGTCTGGGGATTGAACCAGCGGCCTTGCAGTTACAAGCCCGCTTGTCCCAGGTCTCATTTATTGTTGGAAGCAGTTTAAGCCTGAGCATATAAGCAACATATTTTTTAACCCTGTAAGGCCCACAGTTGAAAAAATCTGTAAATGTTTTTTTAAAGACCTCGTTTACATAGTCACTGGGTCCTATTGTTTATCCTTGCAATGCTGTTGGATAGTAGATGTGTTTACAGGTCCAGCTATCTGGCCATGAACTGGTATTAGCTTTCTGTTATCTATATCTGTCAACCACTGCTGTATACAGAACTTGACAATTATGATAGTTGCATGCTAAGGCCTGTTTGCCCATGCACGGTTCCAAGTTGCCCTCATGACACCCTCATCGTCAGACATGATGAAAGCTCTTCATATGATGTCTTCAGACAAAAAGGACAGATAAAGGCTGTCGTGCAAAACAGCTCCTGGTTGTTGCTCTGCTCAAGCAAAGAGACTGGTCTGCCACTTACAGGCATACAGGCAGGTGGTTTCCTCTGCCTCGTCTTTCCTAGGTCCTTGGTGTAGTTTCCTGATAGAATACCATGAAAAAGCCTGCCTTCATGCACCACTGAAGAAGGAATGCTTCTCTGTGCTGTGAATGTGTCATCACCTGGAGCTGTTTAGTTTAGTTTTAGGAGATACTATCGATCTTACTGCAGATGTCTGCTTATTCACTCGGTCTAGCTGACAGCAATAGCAGGAAGGAATGTGCACCTACTGTACATTAACACTTTTAAAAGGCCAACATGCTCATATCCTGTTGATTTCACACCTACACATATCTACCTGTTAGTATCTACGCATGCAGAGAAACTACAAAGCAAAGCCTGAGTGGAGCTAAATTCACTTACAGACACACACCCACTGGTGGCAGAGAAAATATGGATTCTGCGGGTCCAGTGATTTAGTATTTCATTTCCTTAAAGTAAAGGAACTTAAGCAAGACTGATTTCCAAAAGAATGGTCAAAATTAAAGCAGAAGAAGCTGAGATACCCTGATTTTTTAGTCAATTTTTTTAGACCCTCCCTGGACCCTACCCACCTAAGTGAACACCCACATGATGCAAGCTCTTTGTTCAATTTGTAGTCTCCAAGTCCAAGCTGAGATGACCTTGATTACATCATCAGGGGTTATTTTCACAGACCTGACAAAGCTCCTCCAGAGCCACAGAAGATATAATAAACAGTTTTCACCGGCTGACTATTAATTACCATGACACGTAAACTGACCTTCATGATTTTTTTAGTCTCCTTATCTTTCATCTAGTACTATTAGGCCAACATTTTATTTTACATAATACTTGAAAGAATTAAAGTCTAATGGGCATTTTGCCATACAATTTACTGGGCACATTCATGCTCCCCAGAAGACAACCCATTCCATTTTGGACACTCAATGCAGGCATTACCTCAAAAACCTTTCTTAGTAAATAGTCACCATGACACTGGCTTTTACTGCTGCCGAACTCTGAGATTTTTGATTTGGTGGTACAAAGCCCCTCTTCCACTCTGCCACCTCTGACGTCTATTCTGTCCAACATTCCACATTGGTCATGTTGTTTTGTCTCATAATGTCTTCTGATATTATAGTCTTGCATCAAAGCCATATAAGCCCTGAAAAATGAACAGAGGGCTATGTGCCTATCTAAAGTGGGGACTTTAACTCCCATCTGTCTGGAGATGTTCAGTTCAGCTGGTCTGCTGTTGAACTGGTCTATGGGAGCAGGGGTGGTGCACAAGTTAGAGCGCAGCCCGTTGCTGTGCATGTTGGGCCTTGTAGTGTACCATGTTGTGGGGAAAATGGAACCACGCCAATATTAAAAGAAAATCCACATCATCTGAGATAGAATGAAGTTTGATTATTGATCTGGAAATAATAGTTTGACAAAAGAATCTTAGCACAAGGCCTGCTCACTAGAAATCTTATGGAGCGTTCAGCTACGAGAGAGCAAAATAAAAGACCAGCGCTTGCCCCTCACTCATTATCACCATCAAAGTGGCCTTGAACAAGACACTTAACCCCAAACTGCTCCTGTAGAGGTGCTCCTGGTCTACAGATGAGACTGTGGTTGCACTGTATAGGTAATGAAGCTCTTATAATTCAAATTATAACCTCTCACTGCCATTTGTACCACAAGTGATAGAAGTCAGCCTGATATAAAAAAAAGTATTGAATAGCTGCACAGAATACTGTCTGTCGGCTGCTTCAAACTAAAGATACAGTATCAGCGTTGGCCTTAAAAAGCCATATCATGAAAACCAGTAATCTAGGAGGCCTTTTTCCATCATTGTAGTTTCACACAAAAACTAATTTGTCTTTAAACTTTGCAGGGGAGTTGCACAGAATATTCCAGCTGTATCAGAAAGAGGCAAGAAGAGGCCCTGATGGACTTCATTATCTTTATCCTCTTTCTGAGTGGCGTTGATGAGTTGAACAGAGATTTATCCTCCCTCTGTCTCTCTGCTGATAAGTCGAGTTGAGATCCCCATTGAGAGCCATGGGAGTGGCTGTCAGAGCGCTTGACTAGGGAGCCAACCATGAGAAGCCTGCAGAACATGAGAGGCACTCTGAGTACTGCGAGCTGCCGGGCCAGCGAGCTGCGCTGAATAACATCATGTTTATTTAATGCAGTGGATGCCTAATTACTGACTGAATTTGTTGCTCTTCGTTTATTTTCAATCTCTTCTCCCCCTCAGCGCTGCTAGGTAGAGCTGGTTCAGGAGTTCATTGACTCCCAGTACGAACACACAACCAGACTTTTTCTTTCTCACGGTGACCCAGTCGCCATGTGCGAGGCAAGCTCAAAAGAGAAAGTTGTAAGCATGTACGTGTGTCTTAGAAGTGTTTTTCCTCTTGAGTCAGCAAACCTTCAGCATAATTAAAATGCTTGTTTTTTGTTGTCAGCAGCTCTGTGAATTGGAGAAAAAGTGAGTTGCTTTCTCAGAGGGATGAATGGTGAATGGTATGATATGATATATTTTATTCGGATGAGACAGAAGTGGATGGTTTCTTAGGTCTTAAAAGGTTGACTGCCTGTTTCCTGTTAATGTATCTCTGTATATACTGTATATGTATGTTTCTGTGGTCACACTGATAATGTGTGTTCATGTGTGTCAGGTTGGGCTATGTGGACCATGCTGAGGAGTTGGCCTCCAGGTTCCTCCAGTGCTTCCCAAAGAACCGGCTGTCCGCCCAGGCAGCTCTGAACCACGAATACTTCAGCAATCTTCCTCCACGGCTCTGGGAGCTACAGGACAGTACGTAAAACAACATTCTGATTACTGCAGCTCTAACACCACCTTAAAACCAAGCTTTGTCATGAATTTACTTAGAGCAGTGCTCATAGGTCACATAAGTGCATTACAGGTATTGTGTGATTATAGTATACAAGAGATTTTCAACCTGAGAGGCGTTCCTCCCCATGGGGGCGCAGTGGGGGCACGAAGGGAGAGATGTGAGGATACTGCATGAGGTGAAAGAGACAGGTGCATGCTGGTGTTCTAAAAGCAACAGGAAGTTGGTTAATCGTAGCTTGGCCCACTGATTTGGCTCGCTTGTCAACATGGTCAGCAGTTGGAGCAGCAGCAGTGGCTAAACCCTTAGCGCCCTGTTGCCGCAATTTGTGCCAAATAGCACGCCTTGTCTGAGTCATAACTTATATTTTGTATCATTCTCTCTGATTTCCATTGTGAATGGAATGGAAACACGCAACTTATAACTCCAGAACTGGGATCTTAAAGTCAAGTTTTCTTCAGTGTCAAAGTAATACAGTAATAGTTGTCTGTAGATCCATGGGTACACTGCAAAGAGGAACTGCTAATAGCTAATTCGGCATACTTTTAATGTTGCCAATTTTTCAAATTGTAAACAAATGCAGGCTAAAATGGGGCTCAAGTTGTATTCCACAGCGCAAGTCACAGAATTATATACTGTTGTTAGAATAGAATACAACACTATAGTAAAGTGTATGTTAGTGTTCAGTAGATGGTATAGTTAATACAGTGATTTAATTGGATGATTATTGTGCACTAAAAATGTCTACATTTTGAGTTGCTTGTCAGAAAACTTGCTATGTACTTTGTGATTTTTTTTTGGTTACTGTGCAATAAATGTAGGTTATTTTCAAAACCTGCAAGTCAGCCAAAAAAATAGCAATTGTTTAAAGAACTCACTGGTAATCATAATGTGTAATTATATCCAGTAAGAGTAAATATATCTATAAATGTGCAGAAGATGTATTTTTGCTTTCTTAAAATGACAGCTACCTTGACAGTCAGAAACTTGGCCTCTCTGTGTTCCTCTTTTTCTGTCTTTGTCTCTCACTCTCTTGCTTTGACTCCCTCTCTCTTCTTTGTGTTTTTCTTTATCTCTTTTTGAGCTCCCTCAGCTCCACTGGATCATACAGTATCCTCTCTCTCTCTCTCTCTCTCTCTCTCTGTAAAGAAGGCGGCGAGCAGCGACCTGGGGTTGTTTTTGTTCAAGCAAAGAAAGCCTGTCTTATTATGTGGATGCCGTTGGGACAGTAAGCCCAGTCGGACCTCTGCTGGCCGCAACAACATGCTCAGTTTGATTTTCTGTCTTCCTGACTTGCCCAGAGCAACAGCACACTGAGGCACTCTTTAAATAAGAGAACCAGCTCTGAAAACACAGAACCTCAGAAACACACAGCATCTTAGCTTTAAACACAACACCACTGATTTGGTATTTTTTTGGTTGTAAGAGTCAGAGGCTTTAGCCAAAGCTTCACAGTTCGCAGGCTGTATTTCAATTAATCTTACAGAACTGGGTAATTGCATGAAAGTATGTCAGAGATGACTGCATATCCATATTATTTGACAAGATACATATACATACTCCACCAATCCCTTAAGCTGTTATTCATTAGTGATTCTGCTCAGCAGACCTCAGTGTGCTGCCACTGACATGGTGGTAATATTAATGGGAGAATTCCATTTTTAATTCCCCACGATTAGGATTTTTCAGCATTATTAATCCTGTTATCAGCACCCACCAGGTTGTCATGTCTGAAAAGAATCAGAAAGCGGCGGTCACTAAGCGAGGGAGAGAAGAGAGATGGCTCATTTTGATTTTTGTCATGCTTGCGCTCTCTTTTTCTCTATTCTCTCTTTATTTATCTCTCTCTTTTCTGAACGTTAATGTGACACACAGGCAAAGCACCAGAGCCACTGAGGGAAGAATGGGAATGAATTAAAACTGTTTCATAAAATGAGGACAGAAGTGGATAAACACAAAGTATCTTCCGTGTGTGTGGAAGTGCGGATTTGCCGCTTGCACTTTTGTGGGGGAAGGATGTGTCAAAATTATTCAAATGAGAAAATAAATGTGAGATAAGGAACTAGCTAATTACTCCAGTTGTGAGTATTTGGCTACAACTGCAGCATGGTAATCATGTTCTTCCACCAGGAAAGACTGGAGCCGATGGGAACAGCCCAGTAAAAGCATACTGTACTGCTCTATAGTTAAAACACCCAGTGCTACCAGTACTCTGAAACAAACCAAATAAAAGATGAACTGGCCAAGAAAAAAATGTCATAGATGGTTTAGAAATTGAAACTTTCAAGTAAATGTCCCATGTTATCCCTGTAGGGATGAACGGTATGTTTTCTATGCCCAGCTGTGCACTCAATTGTCATGTGTATTATGGATTTATCCAGACAATACCCAGACAGATTACCAGGGACAATGACAGAATTATTGAGACAATAGAGCTCCTGAGGTTGCTGTTACTGTGTGGATTGGATTGTGACATTTTTTATTTGAGTGTGTGGGTGTGCCTAGCAGTGCAAGAAGTGAGAGCAAAAGCCTTGGGGAAAAAAACTCCTCTCTCTGGATTTACATGGATCGAAGTGGTTCTGGAAGTATTTTCCTCACACTGAATTCCAATTTTGTATGTTTCTTTTAATGATATCCTCAAGATCAACATAAAAACACAGGACTCTCTTGGATGATGTAACAATGCTGTAGGCTATGGCCAGCAGTTTTAATTATACCAACTTTGTTTTGTGGTGAGACACCATGTTTTTTGCCGGATAGCTCTAAATGCTATGCCATGAGTCTGGGCCACAGAAGTTTTCAGAGGGAGAGACGTGAGGCACAGATACTGTGGCCCTGTTTACACCTGGCATGACCTTGGAGCACGAATGAGTTCATACTTCCACCTACGAAGAGGATGTCGGTAGAACGGTCATTCATTGTGGCCCAGGACAGATTTGCCTACACACTGCTAAAAGAATGTGTGCGGCCCAGACCATCTCAGACATGTGGTCTGAGTGATCCGATTCACACCTGTACTAAAGGCCCTTTCAGTCACAACGCAACAACGGCACCACTGCGCTCTGAAACCCATTGTTTCCAGTGGCTTGCGCCGCGCCACGATGGCTTTTTAGCTGCGTCGAGCAAAGCGCTGTGACAAATATTGGGATGGCCAATAGAAACCAGGCAGCCAGCCAGGCACGGAAGGCAAAATGGAGGAAAAGCCAATATTGAGTGTGTCTGAATTCCCTGAATTATACGATACAAGTTGACGCAAATATTTGAACATACTTTTCTGTCATGTAACCAGTCAAGTGATTCATCAATGGGGTTATTATTAGTTAATTCTATTACATCAAAGTTAATACTTAGTCATAAGGTCGATGAATGGCGGGTAGATTTTCCAGAATATTTCCTTTCTGGCTGACAAAATATAATTTTCTCCAGATGTAACATGATACCAGCAAGGAGGAAGCTTTTTATATTTCCAGGATTATAGCAATAGATTTCTGGTTGCCAGTGTAAAATGGGAGATGGTCTGGGCTTCTAACCCCCCCCGGCCAGTGAGCTGGGGCAGAGCAGAATTCCAGCTGAGAGGCACAGTATGTAGAAAGCCTTTTTCCACTGTAGGAACTGTTCTGCTTTTGTTTCCACTGTTCTCCCCACGCTTTGGGGACAAGTTCCTGGAACTAAATGAGGCAAGGCAAGACAGCTTTATTTATATAGCACATTTCAAACACAGAGGCAATTCAAGGTACTTTACATAAATGAGGGCACTGCTCAGGAGATGACACTAAATGCAAGAGTTCCAGGTTCTTTTAAGTGTTGCAGGCAGAGCTGTCAGTTGTGATTGGTCAAGCAGATGTGAGGTCACATCACAACAAGAACACAACTTCAACAAACACAATAACAGTAACTAGCATTTTAATACTACATCTGTACTACATATGGACCAGGACAACCAATGCTTTAAAAAGAAGTGTGAAGAACACTTGTTTTGCCCTTATTAGTATTTGGAGAGAGGAGGCCATTCAAATGTCCTGGTTTGTAAAATACAATAGAAATGCAAGTAAGAGCCTAGTACCAAAGCCGCAAAGGGTTGTGGGTTAGTTCAGGTTATGGGAAGCCTCATGTTTTGGCTTAAGTCCTTGCACTGAAAAAGGGCTAATATATATGACATAACAGGAACTGATAAGACAATTTACCTTCATTTTTTAAAAACATTTCACATGGAAGAGTCACATTGCTGAGTATTTATGCAACTTCCTCTGTAACTCTAATTAGCTCCTATGTTTAGTAATCATGTTGGCGGTGAGGGCACCATCTCAATTCAAATTAAGCACCTCCTGCTCCTAGGACCTTCTGTACTGATGGTCGTGTTAGTTTACAGCTATTATCTAAAAGTTCCAAACTTAAAAAGCAAATGAGCAATGTTAAAATGTAGCAATTTAAAATACCTTTTAAAGATACTTCTCCTCATGGTAAAAATATTTAAACCCTAAAAGACTCACTGCAAATAAATATTCAAATAATCACTTTTTAATAACCGTCTCTATCTTTAACAACTCACTTGGAAATGTTCTTCTTCCTGTCAGCCTACATACTTCTAATCCGCTTGCGTCTTCTCCCCCTGCAGTGTCTTCTATCTTCACTGTACCAAATGTCAAGCTGCAGACAGAGAGCGGGGACAGCATACAGGTGTGTGCACGAAGGAACAGTCATGGAAAGGCATCCTCTGGCAGCAAACACTGACCTGAGGCAGCATCCTGCAAATGACTGCCTGACAGGTACGTGCTCATTACCATGTAAGAAGGAGACACAAACAGTATGCAGCAGCATGCAGTTCCACACACAGGCAAAAAATGAAAGCATACAGAAGCGTACAGGAGGTGAAACTTGAATGATCTTAATGCATTTTAGCAAGAGTGGCATTCAGTCTGAAGTGTGGCAATATCAAAAAAAAATGTGTTTGGTCCTCAGTTTTGTTTTATTTTCATTTTCACATTTAACAGCGTACCCCTAGGCAGAGGTAGTGTATGTTAGTGTGCTTTGTGTCATAGTGATCCACATTTTGACCTTGAAAACGAAGAAGAATCTGTATCTGTTTCTTACTTGTGGGCTGGAAGCATGCTGACATGCTAACCAGATCTCTGGTTGTGTGGATTAGCCTGAATTTGGCTGCTTTAACCAATTAGAGACTCTTATAAAATGTGTGAACAAATTGGAAAAAAACATTTTTTTGACATGGAGATTCAGGCCTTATGATGTCCAAGTAGTTAACCTTAAGTAAACTAACTTTCTTAAAACATATGCAGGCAAATAATAACAAAAATATACAATTAGGTCTCGTTGTTCTATTAAAAAAATCTACATTTTCAACACCAAGCTAAGGAATTAAAAAAGAGCAGAAGACAAGAGTTCTCCATTTTCACAGAACATTTTTGTACATTGCAACTCATCTGAAGCCACAAAAGTTTAGACTGAGAAAATGGACTGTAAAATATGGAAGCCCATTTCAGTTAAATAAAAAAAATATTTAAAAAAAACCAAAACTATGGGATAACGTAAGTATAGTTATATGTCAAAAAAGAGTAGCATCCCACTAAGTTGTACATTGTCTTTTGCTAGTTTTCCATTTCTTTCTACAGCCTTTCCTTTAGCTATAACATGTAATGCTAGCTAATAAAGCTGATAAAATTGTTGGCTTTTTTTTTTACTTTCAAAGTATGTAGATTTTAAACCTTAAAAGTGTTTTCTCTTTTTTTTCCCATATATGTGTGTATATATAGTATATTGTACAACAGACTAAGGGTGTGCATATTTGTTCATTAGCCATCATTTGTCATGTTGACAAGTCTCTGCCTAAAACTTATCTGCATCCTGCCGACCACCATAGTCTTTCTTTGAACACTGACGCCATGAGATGTGTGCTGTCTGCACTGAAGCAGAGAATGCAGAAATAGATGGAGGAATGGCTATGAGTGGGTGAGGAGGGTGTCCCATTCTTTAGAGACGGGGGTCTCATTCACTACTCAGATAAAGCTGCACTATTTGCATGTAATAAGAGGTGCAGAGGCCGGGCATGGGGATAATGGTTGGCCTAATGATGGACTCGGGATTGTGAGGGCCAGCACAGGGCCACAACACAGCGCTCCTGACCAGATTATATCTCTAATTGCTGACAGGTGCAAAGACACACCAGACACATCAGCTCTTTAACTTGTAATCTCCAACTTTCCGAGAGAATCTTCAGCATTTTATCTCTTAATGTTTCCTCTACAAAATCCACATGCTTCGTTAACATGGTGTAGCTGGAGACTGAATACCCTGTTGTATTTACTATTCCAGTAAATATGTTGAAGTGTTTGTATCCTGATTTGAAGGCTCATGGTGTTTCTGTGTTTGTTTGTGTGTGTGTGTGTGTGTGTGTGTGTGTGTGTGTGTGTGTGTGTGTGTGTGTGTACGTGCATGTGGAGAGTGGAAGTCACCCCACTGAGAGAGCTGTGTCCTCTCAGCTGCTGCATTTACATTGAAATCAGCCTCTTTGTCCAGGCCCGTCCTAAAGCCTGACAGGCAGGGAGAGCTTCACTGATAGCCGCCTAATCCCTGCGCACACATTCACATTAATACACTGACAAATTACACCAGCACATGCATATAGCCATTCATGTGTTCTCACAAACATAACTCATGCACACATTTGAACTGGGTTTCCCACCAAGTATTTATAGTTACAATGAGTTAGATAGGCTAAATGGAGAAAAACAAACTACAGAATATGCACATTATTGTATTTATTATAATCCCTTAAAGAAGTTAATATGTGAGTAAGTAAGTAAGGGAAAGGTATTACATACAAAGCAATGCAAACACATACATGATTACATTGCAACCTGATGTATAACATCACATAATTGTGCAACAGGAGCCACAGGAGACGTGATGCTGGTATCACATTTCTGAAGTGCGCCCCTTTAACACTTCCTGTCTCGTGCCTCAAGTCAGACCATGATCATTTCCTAACCATAACCAAGGTCTGTGAGTGCATAAACATACCTGTCAAACATTAATCATGCTTTAGTTGCAACAAGTGGAAAGTGAAGAAAAACAAACTGAATACGTTGTCAGTGAATGATCTGGAGATATGTCCGTAAAAACGTTACCTTATTATGTTGTTTTTGAAAAATGTAATTCAGGTGACATCACGTGGCCATCTAAATTTTCTAATCTGTTATGTGTCTGTCTGGCCCTCCATCCATCCATCTGTTATTTTCTGCATCAAAACACTTCTTAGTGCACTAACACTCATATAGCAGACCTACTGGTAGACCACCTACTAAAATGCAGTCTGTTCTTAAATCATCCATTTTATTGAAGTTTTTTGGTACTTGGTTTAACCAGTGGTTAGGTTAGTCTTACTACTAAGGAAAAAAGGAAAATAGCATTAACCATAAATATTGTTGCTATGGTTACCTGCAGATTAATATACAATATGCAGTGCATTAGAAAAGTGGTCTAACCACTGAGATCTTTAATTAAAAGAACACCTGCCAGCCAATCAAAATAAGTATTTTCTTCAGCTTTCTTATAGCAATACTTGTATCATAGTGCATGGGTAATGGAAGTCACATACATTATTTAATGTAATATTTAACTGAATGTGCATTAGCCTATTCTTTAAAACACCGGCTTTCTGGTTTAGTAAAATCAGAGGTGAAAGGGGGAAACAGCGGAAGGGGGATGGAGGGAGAGAGGGAATAAAGGAGAGATGGAAGTAGAGGCTTGCAGGAGCAGGGCAGGGTTTCTTTTTGTTGAGGCGTCTTTGTATTATTTATAGGAGGTGGTGGAGGCAGTCCGCTTCAGATGGAGCAGAGCAAAGATGGCGAGCAGCCCCTTTCTCTTTTGTGGGTCTATTCCCAGTGGGCAGGCTTTGTGTTGGCTGGATGCCTGCCTTTGAGGAAACCCAGGCAGCTATTGAGCTTGGAGTGAAGGCCGGGCCTGACTCGCCCGCACTGAGACACAGCAACACTACAACACTACAATGTCTGTCACTGCTGTGGCCAGAGAAGGAAAGAAAAGGACGGAGAGAGAGTGACAGAGGATGGGGGAAATAGTGGGAGTGTTTGATTTTGGCAGGGAGGGAAGAACAAAAAGAGTGTTTTTGTGGTGAGAAAAGAGAAAGCCAGAAAAAGATAGAAGGAGTGGATTGAAAAAATGGAGGCAGGGGTGGAGAAGAGAAGAAAGGGGGAAAGGGGAAAAAAGGCAGGTCTCCTTTACAGTACTGCACTGCATTGATCTATGTTTATTCATGATTCTGCATTATTCACAAGATTAGCTGATGCAACTTGGTGCCAAGGGTAGGCAATGGCTCCCCCCCCATCAATCCACTCAGTTGACCACACAGTTCAACTTCGAGTCCCAACAACAAGTGGGAGACATCTGCCCTGTCTCTGAGCTTCAGCACACTTCACCGGTACTCTAGGCTAGAGTGCATGAAGAATTGGACGCAGTGTGCTACAGTCAGAATACATAACAAAGCATAAAATATTGATTCAATCAGGGAGCATAAAGCAACATGAAAGAGGTAAAATCAACAGCTCAGTGCTTCAATCCAAACAAGAATTTAGTCGGCTGTATTTTGAAAGCAAATCTTCAGAGGCTGAAAGCATTGTTACAGATCTATACTGAGATATAATGTTTGGATAGTTGTGTAGTGCAGTCCACCCTGGTGTCATTCTTTTTGGACTCTAATAATGGATTTGCCTGTTTTTTAGTTTGTGAGATTATAAAGCTGCAATAATCAATATTTTTACATGAAAAATTAAACAAATGACAATGTGAAATGTGAAAGGGGTCTCTCACGGTGATGAACCCACAGAGAATTATCACCTGCAGCTCCCCTCAGCTCTACGCAGCATTCTAGCATCTTTCAACTCACTGTTTTAGTTTTTCAGCAACTGCAGTTTTTTGGTTCAGTCTCACTGCTCTCATCAACCTATATTCAGTAAAAAAGCTCTGATATACCCACTGTACGCTACCTGTTCAGCACCAAACAGACAGACAGTTAGATACAGTCATCTACTGCAGCAGAGTTTCTGGGAGCTGGTTGGGAGGATAGTGGACCTGGATTAGATGACAATGTTCATGTATCACTCCCTTGCACAAAGGGGGCGATGCACTTGAACTCAATAACTCAATTTCAATCATTTGTTCTACTGCAAACCTATTTGAAAAACAAGTTTATTTGAAAAATCAATTGTCATGTTATCTCAATAAGTACAATATCTTATCACCTTTTCAATCTGGGTTTCAATCAATCAAAAACTACTGCTTTGTTAAAGCTTACAAACGATTTTTTTCTCTGCATCTAACGATAGTAAATTCACAGGTGCAGTTTTCATTGATTTGACCAAGGCTTTTGATCTGCTCGACTACTACCTTCTTTGAGATGAACTTTACTCTGTTGGTCTGTTACGAACCAATGTGCTGTCATACAAGAAAGCAAATCTGATACATAAGTATAACATCAAGCCTCAACTCTTGGTCCACTTCTTTTTTCTGTTATTATTAATGACCTCCCCTCGATTTGTTCTGAATGTTGTGTTCAGTTTTATTCGGACAATACGGTAATATACACATCTAAAGCTAATTTATTACAGAATGACTCAGCTTTGCAGTCTGATTTTAGCACCCTACAACCCTGACTCACAGCTAAGACATTACCACTCAATAAAGCTAAATCTCACATAAAGCATTACATCCAAATCTAAAGCTTATTTATGTGTTATTGCCTGTCTTGATACCTGGGCCCATGGCTTGACTCTGAACTTTCATTTAAATGCCATATTAATTATACTGTGAATTAAATGAGTCTTGGTTTTTGTGTTCTTTACGGATTGAGAAACTGCTTTTCTTTAGAAAGAAGCTTGCGTTACAACTCATCTTTCCATTATTGGATTATGCTGATGCTATATATCAGGCTGTATACAAAGCTCATCTTCCTCTCAATATAGCTTCTAATAGACTATGCACATTTGTTCTTGGCTGTCCTTTCACACATCATTGTACAACGTATGAAACTCTTAATTTGCCCTCTCTAATCATTATTTTAAATGTATACATTACAATTATCCTCACTATTTAAAACTCCTCTCCTCCAATTATCAATTGAGATGCATCTTTTTTTTCTGTTCCTGCAGTCTCTGAGTCAATAGCTAAGAAAGCCTTTATGTAAAGCTTCCTCTGTTTGGAATTATCTACCTGTAAATATTCAATCCACATCAACTTTCTACTTGTTCAAAAATGCCCTGGCTTCTTAATATAGGATCCAATGTACATGTCCATATTAACACCTCTACAAGTGTGTTCAACTTTATTACCTAATGCTATCACTGACATTAATACTTTTCTATAATCTATGAATGAATGATCCATTTTCATGCTTTGCTTGGATTATGATTTTGTATGCCTGTCACATTTGGTATCATTGAATTAGCTTGTTATTTTGTTTTTTTTGTTAAATGTTTTGTCTAATTGTGCTTATATTGTATTATTGTCATTGAGCACCCCTTTGAAAACGAGATGGTACATCTCGAGTGGTTATTCCTAACAATTTCCAACAACATTTTTGCCTTTTGCCAGATACGTAAATGAACATTTCCTCATTATGTCAATAGAAAATGTATTCTGGTCAGCGTTCTGTTTTCTTCTAAATATTACAAATGAGTTGTATATGAATGTAATTTCTAGGACAAAGTACTGGTGAAAAGCAAGCACTCTATTCTGGTCTGTTATTGTTGGCTGGATCTTGGTGTTGCACTCTAGACTGACATTCCCTGGTACCAATGAGACGGGACGCGTTATAGTCAGACATTTTGTATTTGTGGCATTATAAGAAACCACAGTCATTATTTGCAGGGCCACAAGACATCGCTTGTCAGGAAAAATTTAGTTTGTTTTAAATGTTTTAAGAAATGACCAGTGCTGTTCTGGTGAGGGCCTCATGTCATGTGCTTATTAGCCTGCATTACTCATGAACAACAATCAATATATTATACTTTTCCAAATCAAATCTAAATGATTTATTTTTTTATTTTTTTTACCGAGCAGCTCTGACAGCTGATGTCATGTGGCTGAGTGCTGTTCTCTGTGCTGCTCCTGGTCTCGTGGCTGGGCTTCACACAAAGCAGCAGCCTTTCTACCGTGTGTCTGTGCAGTCAGCCATCACAGGTCGGTGACAGGACACTCTGGCCCTGAAGCATCACTGTGTCACTTTGAAGATAACGGCTGCAGGCAAAGCTAGACTGCGGTGTCCAGAATGTAGAGTTGCCAGCTATTTATCTAACCACATACACACAGACACAGACACACATACTTGTCTAAGGTATCATCCTAGTGACCATGCTACAGTTTTTGGGGATAAAATGCAGGGAACCTTCATAGCTGTGCAGGAATTTCTCTTGAAAGTAAAAGCACAATTTATCCCCTGGTGTGTTTCTACTCTGGTGTCTTTCTACTAAAGCCACCAGTGTCCAACACTTACAAAGTCAGTAGAACAGAAAAGAATATTGTTGGGTCTTTAACAGGAAGAAATAGATTTGTGCGTCCATAAAACGACCTGTCAGAAAGTTTTTCTAGGTAGAGGACAAAGTGATTTAAAGTATATCCCTGCTGTGAGCCGGAGGGGGGGAAATAGGGGGTGGGGGAAGGAAGGATAACCGGAGGCATAGCCTTGAGAAATGGAGAGCCTTCAAATCAGCTGGTTTTACTCTCCCACTGCCTCTTATAACTTTACAGCTTCAGTGCCTGCCAGTAATGTGGGCTTTCATTTCATCTTATCCTCATGGAATAGCATTGTGGAAGCACTAGATGTTAGCTGCAGCTCTACAGAATTTGTTAAAATGTGTATACAGTCACCATCCACCCCTGTTTACCTCATTTACCGATTACATCCTGCTTTTATGGACCTGATGTTTGCACTTCGGGCTCTCATTGTGAAATGTGAGTGTGAGCAGAGTAGGAGCAGCAGTTAAGTGTCATATTTTTATAGCAAGAGATATTTATGTTGTTTGTGCATCTTTCAATATTAACTTCTCATAGGCTGCATGGAGTTTAGATTAAAATGTGCTGCAAGCTCTCTTAACTCCTTTCCTAAATCATTATGCAGGATCTCTGTCATTTGCCAGCACCAACTATACTCCCACAGTCCTAAGCAGGATATTATTTTGCTGTGTGGTTCATTAAAAAAAAAAAAATCACATGCAGGGTTTCCTTTAAGCTCAGTTGACTGGACTGAATATCTGGTAAACCAGATAGGGAAGTAAGTAAGTAGTGTAACAAGGGGGAAAGTAAGGGTATAGTGGAGGTCAGGGTATTGGTTGCGCATGTCTTCATACAGGAGACCAGAGTTTGTGTCCTGTCACAGACCTGCATTTAACCTATTAACCATAGTTGATTTGTGGTACCCAATTTCCCTATTCCCTAACCTTATACCATAGTTGACATGCACAGATATTGTATGACGTGAGAATTTTATAAAGGTTGTCATTGGATGTAAAAGAAATTGAATATATCTCAGGGGTTTCGCAGCATTGTCCAATATCAACATTCTTGTCCGATGATAAGGTTGCGTATCCACTGCAACCTGGCATTTCTGCTTTTGAATGAATGCTCGTAAAATCGTGGCAGATTTCTTTTGATATACCAGCACTGTATCTGTAAAGATACAGACAGGGAGGAAATATCTAAGCTACTGCTACTAAGGTAATGTGAGATCTTGCATGGATACCCTTTCTAAAATAAGATGTTTTATTCTCCAGTCAAGTGGCAATTGTTTGGTTTGGTTTAGAAGAACATAAAGTCTTTTAATGAGTAGTTGCACATTAAATTAAAATATAGCGAGTTGGTTTTTTTTGGGGGGGGGGTTGTTGGTGGTCTCCGCCCAAGGACTACAGGTGGAAATTAGCTTTTAGCTATATCTGGTACAATATATGTATTGTGAATTGTCCCTGTTAAATAAAATGAATTCAATTGAGTTTGTCAAGGCTATCCATGTGTTACCATGGAGTATGTGTAAGTAATAGACAATTCAAAGCATTCATGATTTATTTAGGTAAACTATTGCTCTCTTGGTGTTTACATTCTGAAATGGCAATAAGTTCAGTGAAGAACACATTTTGGCTTGTTTGGTACTGAAACAAAGGGTCAGGACTTGGGACTTGAATGTCTAGACTTGAGACTTATGATTGCAGGATAATCATAAGTAGGAGTATTTAGTCGTAGAGGTCTTCACAGGTCCATTTGGTTTATAATAACCAAGACCCAACGGACCAAAGTTGGGCCGGGTCCAAATTATATTGAGTCTAATCAGGTTAGGTATGGTCCCTTTGAATTGTCACAAGTCTCAGGTCTCAGGTGTGTCAATTTGTGTAATATGTGAGTGGATCTGATGAGAATCTGATCATATCATCATCATCACAGCAGAAAAATGTCTTGTTTGAAGCAGATTAAGAGTGCGCAGTGTGTATTCCTGGTGTTTCTGACCGTGGCTGCTTGTTAATTGGTGGTGCATCACGCTGCCAGTGTTTATCTGTATCAGAGTCTGTTGGGGTCCAATTATGCTGGAGTCCATTTCGGATCAGGTTTCTTTTTTCTTTTTTTTGAAAATGAATTAATGCACGTTAGGTTAGGGTAGGTTTTCCACAAGTCTGTTTAAGTAGTAGTAGTACTACTAAAAGCAACCTCCATCTGTGATGAAGCATGCTCTATCAGACAGTCAGAAGAGAGGCAGAGTTAGGCAGGACAGAAAGAAGAAGACTGAGAGAAGAGAAGAGACACGTGGTGGCATGCGGTGGGAAGGTATAGGAAGAGGAGGATGGATTTGGGTTGTGGTCAGCTCATGGCTTCCCCTGGGTACAAACTTACAAACTTCTCCCAATCGTTATCAAGTCCCGGGATGAGAGACAAAGACAGGACATGAGAGGACGAACCCAGGAATGGACGAGGGGTGAGGGAGGAGGAGAAGTGGGGGAAGAAGCTGGACAAAGGAGGAGGAATGAAGACAAAACAGAAAGTAGACAGAGCAAAAGGAGGAGAAAAGGGGTAAAGGACAGAAGAGAAGGATTGAGGGAGGAGACCTTCATGTATAATTTGTTGATTAGTGGAGGCAGTAGATGCCATCAGACTGACAGGTAGGAGGAGATCTGACTCCCATTATCATAAGCTCCCCTCTAGTCACAATGACACTCCTTTTTTTCTCTTAGCCCTCCATCCCTCCATCCTCCCCCCTTCATAAGAAGTTTGTCATGATAATAGTAAGAAGATTATTGATATCTTTCTGTATGTTTGTGGTGGTGCAATCTTCATTCATAAAGTCAGTCGGATGCCCATAAAGAAAAATATTCTCAGTTTCTCTCTGCTCTTTGTTGAAATGAAAAATGCATTCAGTTTCCACACACATTTACCCTTTTAAGGAAGACTCAAAACTGAGATACTGATAGAAGAGGAGAAAATTATATGACAGCAGGAAGTTAAATTCCGCCAATAGAGGATGTTTTACAGAGATGCAGACAAAGTGCCATATCTTTTTCATTCCATCTCTCCATCTCCCAGTTTTTTCCCCTTTCCTCCTTTTTCCTCCACCATATGGCTCTCCCTAATGAGCATTGCACATGTACCTCCTTCCTTTTTTGCTCCTCCAAAAAGAAAAGAAAAACCAGTTCCTTCTTATGTGGTGCAGCCAACAGCTTCTCCACAGCAGCAGATCTGGAGCTTCTCATCACCTCTGAGTGAATTAGTGTCAAATAAACTGCTAATGAGTTTGACTTTGTCAGTCTGCAATTTGAAGCATGGTGGGATAATGAGTTGAGCTCAGATGGATACAGAGAGGGACGGCCCAAATTTCTATGCATGGACTGTATCTTGCTTCCTCCCCTCCAACATAACCTCTACCTTGCATTACAGTGGCACGTTTTCTGAGCAGAAAGGCTCAATTGTTTTGCCAGCATTTAGTCAATTTGCTTATCCAAACAAGTGCTATGATAGTGGTAGAGAGTAGGGAAGCACCATCACTTTACAGAAATATACCTCCAAACTTCAGATCTGAGGGGCTAAGCAAAAGCGCATCTAGTAGGGTACATGGCACACAAGTACAATGAGGACTTGTCTACGTATTTAGCCATTTTCAATATGATAGCTGAAAGCATTGCACCGTAGTCCCGCCGTGGGTCCAGCCCGAACAGCTGAAGCAGCAAGGCCCGAGGCTGCGTCAGCAGAGCAGCGCTCTCCGTCCGCTCCCTGGCCGCGTCCTGCCGCTGCCGTGCTCCCCAGTCCAAATCCATTCTCGCCATTAGCTTAACAGTCCCTCAGGGCTGCTACAACAAGCTGACTGTTGCGTTGGCTAACGCAAGTAGCTATTTAGCCTTTTATGTCAGTCGGAAAACGCAAACTTCAAATTTTAATCTTGGTTTTTTTTTTCTTCCCCATTTTCTAATCCTTATTTGTGTTTGATAAAATGGAAATTGAAATATTGGTCATTCCACACTTTGATAGCTCCCATGCAGGTCAGAGACACACAGACCATATCCACACAAAAGCGCACACACAAGTATGAAGATGAGAGGACTAATGAATATGCAGAGCCTCTAGATTCTCATTATTTAACACATCTCATTTTACCTTTGAGAAAATGGCCCTGCCTCTTTCTGCCACGTATGACCACTTTGCGCAGTCTACAAGAATGTGATTTTCCTTCCAGACCCCACTGATTCTGTATATACCATAGCAGTACATATTTCTCCATAAAAATCAGATTGAGAAGCCAATCTGAAGGGTGTAGGGTGGGGACAGTAGATCTTTTGTCCAGCGAACATTTAGCTGCTGAGGTGGACTGAACAAACTGAGGAGTTTTTGTGTGAAGAGGGAAGTGAGTGTCTGTGTGGTCACGTGTGTGGGCCTGTTCACCAAGTAGAAAAGCAGTATACATTTGCCTTTATATATATTTTTATATATATATATACACACACACATAAACACGTTTCAAAGTGTAAAGACCCTGTAGTGGTCCCTAGAGACTCCAATGTTTATTGCACACAACATACTGATGATCTTTTTATTTACTTACAGGGCCTTATTTGCAGTGGGCCAGAAATCTAAAGTTGTCCCTTAGGGGGGTGTCAGAAAGGTCACAAGGTCATCAAAATCAAAGGTTTTATCCTTAATATGCTCTGCAAAATCTTTGGTAATTTGCCCATTAGATCCTGATCATGTGATCTGGATATTAGTATTTGAAATTTTTTGCCTTAAACCAAAAGGACCTTTTTGATCTAATAAAGGTAGTTAAGGGAAGGTCGTGGGGTCACCAAAATGATAAGGAATCGTCTTCCTGAGACATTCATACCAAAGTTAATGGCAATCTGGTTAATATATGTTGAGATGTCTTGTTTTGTACCCAGGTGATGAATGTATGGGCAGATGGATCAGTTAGCTGACCAATACCATGATCCAATAGGTTATTTCAGCCAGTGAGCGGTTACTGCTTCGTCTGCCACTGTGGCTACCAGCTACATCTGATCTTACTAACGACCTGTACCATACGCCGCAGGATGCTGCTCTCCACCTAATCTAATGTCATCATGTAGTGGCTTTTACTGTAGCTTAAACTTGACGGGAAGTGTTAGCAAAATGACACCATTAATATAGCAAGTTTAACTAATGAATATCATAAATGTTGTCTGTTCACCAGATAATAAAACTTGCAGTTGATGTTGCTTCAAGACTGTTTTTTGGTAACTGATATGATCATTCTGCTGGCGGGTAATTTAGGGAACTCGGCTACAAGTAAAATTATCTCTTGCATTGTTTTACTCAGTTTGTTTTTTTGTGGTTGTCATGGCAAGTTATGGCAGCAAGTTGTTGAGAGCATGTTCATGAGAGTGGCAGCTGTGCTCTCACTCCCTGCCACTTCCGCTGCTGCCTAATTCAGGGTATGGCTGTTGTTGTGTTTCTCCTGGAAACCATAGAGGCGACTGCTTGCTGTATCAAAGTGCCTTTACAATAGCGCGGAGTTATAATATGAAGCCTCCTCATTAATTTACTGAGCCCATTGTGTTGGCCCATGAGTAGACGGCTTCAGCAAAAGAACGTCGTACAGCAAAAAAAGTTTCACTCAGCACTTGCTATGTGCAAGCACGTTTTCCTGGTATATTACTTTGTAACATGAACAGATGTAATTCTACTGTTTGCTTTCCAGAGTTATTAAAAGCCACTGTGCAGTGTTTTGGCATCTGATAATCTTTCAGACTCAGGGATCTATCACTCAAAGCGACCAGTAACAAAAGAATGTCCAGGTAAGGCCCTCCCAACAAGGTAAACATGAGGCCTGGTCTGGTTGGTTAACTACTATTCATATGATGGAGGTGGCACTGTAACTGATAACATATTTATTGGAGGGCTTTATGGTTCATTCTTGACCTTGAAGGCAGCAGACAAAACAAGCACAACTCAAGATCCACTTACTTGTTTGTTCTGGAGCTTTCATCCACATCACATGGTCCTCATCAGCAGTTGAGGAAGTTTTCTCAGTTGCTTTAGAACTTTAGATGTCTCCTGTCTGATGTATTTGTTGTAATTTTGATAACAGCCTTGAATTGGTTCCAAAGGCTTACTGTATTTCCGGTTCAATATAACTTTGTATGTTTTATTATCCTGAGTTGGGAACAGGGACTTTCCCATGAAGGTCTAAATGATCTTTTCCACCATGTATATAAATATCTGGGGGAAACACTAAAAAATTAAGTTGAATACTTTAGTAGGAAATGATACAGCTTTCAGCACAAAACGTTGCAGCTTTAATCCAAAAAAGTCATTATTCACACTGGTTGTTGGCTCTAGCATGAGGGTCTTGTGATTGTACTGTACCAGAACTGTTTTCCCATCATTCATCAGCAAGCCGAGGCAGGAAGTCAGCAAGAAACTGACTCGATCCGAATTGGACATGACTCACAAATTATACACTCGCCAGGGAGTCTGCATGTTAACGGCACACTGCAGCCCTGTATATGAGTGGCATGGAAACACTGGGCCCAGTATACATGAGCCCACACTGCAGGGGAAGAGAGTGGCAAGAAATGAATGTCAGTGCATGAAAGGGAGGAGTGTTAAAGGATAGCAGGGGAAGGCTTCCCTGCCATTCGACCTGTTTAGAGCAACTGTAAGGAAATATTATGATTATTGATACCCTTTTGAAGTTCTGTTGACCTGCCCCTGCAGTGAGATAAGTGTACTTATTCTGCCGGCAGGATAGGTCGGCTTTCACTTACTGTTGATGAATACTAAAACACTTTATTTCCTCGAGGCCGTGTGCCTGGTTGACTTCAGGCTCTTTGTAGTTATGTATGAAATGATGCTCAGTTTATACCAGATTTCTGAAATTTCAGCAAAATAAAATGTGAATCGCTGCATGTTTCCATCAACTTCCTTTATGCAAATATATTCAAGAGGATGTGATGAGGTTTCATTATTAATCAAGCACCAGTATTTCTAATATGTCATGGTATTTCATGCCTGCTTCCCTCATAAGATGGCATTTGTGGGTTTCTTTTTTAATGAATGATTGTGTTTACATTTTATGTCCTAAAATCATGTGGTAAAAAAGACTGAAAAGAGAAATACTTCTACATTCAGCCCTGGCCTTCAGCTGCCCTCTCAGAGTAACGTGTCCTAACCCTCCTGCCCACAACCCCGGCATAGTGCCTAACTATCTGATCCAGGAGCAGCCTGACAGTGCAGAGCTTTATCGGGGCTGTGCAGGTCTGTGGTACTGGCTGGTACAACACACGGCCGTGGATGGTTGGCTCTGCTGCAGCAACACATTCCTCTCCAAAAAAACATCCCGCGTGTCTTCCCCCTCCATCCCTCCTCTATCTCTCTGCTCTTGCTACGCTCCTCAAAATGCTTCATTGTAGTTGCTTGTTGTTTGCTTCTAGGGGAAGTTCTGAACACTGAGTATTCTCTATAAACTGCACTATACCCATCAACATTTTTACACACATGCACACAGGTGGAGAAATGCATTGAAATCACCATTTACTGAAGACTGACAAGCTTGATGTTCTTTCTTTTCCTGCGATTTTTCCACAATGTACCACACAACACATCCACTGCAAGTAAATTATTAATAGGAAATGTGGAATTTTTGACAAAAAAGGAAGTTTATATAAAAATAAATGCCATCTTTCTCTCTATATGTACAAAAAATATGGGTTGTGTGAACTCAGCTTTTTTACATTAAGGTAAGTCAATATAAGTAAAGGTAAGTCAGTAAAGTCTAAACTTTACTGTAATAATTGAGCCAAAAGTTAATAGTTGTGGAGGTAATTTTGTTGTTATATGATTCATATAAACCAGACTTAAAGGGTCAAATCACCTTAATTAATATGCCGAAGTTTTTTTCCTCACCCTAATACAATAGTGGTCAATGAACTAGTTGCTCAAAACATTGGAAAATGACTTTGAAAAACTATCTAATAAACTTATCTTTCCAGAAACAGTGTTTCACTGGAACTACTTTCTGCCAAAGAAAGAGTCCCCTTGAAAGCTGTTAAAGTGTGATCTGTAGGTGCAGGACATTGTTTTTTTAAATGTCATTTTTCAATGCTGTGAGCAGCATAAATGAAAGTACACTGTAGTGATGTTGCAAAAGAAGTTTTAGTTAAAGAACTTGACATTTTGGCTTTTTTTTTTTTTTATCACGATAAATGTCAAATCATTATTTCTTTCAAGTTCAAAGGCTGATTTTTGCTCCTGAGTGAAAGTTGAAGAAACCAGGTGGTTAATGGTGGTTTTAAACTATTCGTTATTGTCAGAACATGACAAACAGTTGCCAAACAGCGGAACATTTCACAAATGTCATTTCTTACTTTCTGCGTGTTCTAAAGGGTGATACAGGTTTGTGGTGTGGCCCGTCTTAGCTGGCACAGTTTGCTCTGTTTTTTGTCGGATTATAAATAACCAAAACATCTCCAAACTACTGAAGTTGACCTTTCTTGTGGACGATGGCTTCGCCCTGCTTCGAGCTGGTCATGGGCACTGCATTTTCTTTGGTGTCGCTTTTTCACTTACCTGTATTTTGCTTACTACGCTCCAATTACAAGCATGTTAGTCACAGTGTCTATAAGCATACCTCTATTTCTGCAACGTGATTGGCGCTTTTAATCCTAGCTTCTGATTGGCTCTTTTTTTCCTGTGACATGATTAAAGTGGGAAGAAAATTGCTTTTTTTGTGATCTGGGTGAACTGACATTTTAATCAGAAAAATTATGCAGGAACACATCAGGTCTTAAACACACAATATATTCTGTTTCTTTATAGTTTTTTGATTTTAAACATGTTGTATATTGCAGCTTTCATTTCAGCGGTCCTCTCGGTTAACTGTGGCCTGTCTGGGTTCAGTAGTGTCTCTGAGGCCAAAGGTTTCCTGGCAAAACTTCCCTTTGCGGATCCTCTCTGGGCTAAATACAACCCAGCACCTCCCTGCAGCCCTCTCCATGTCTTCCCATGCCCCAGCCAGTCTGCCCTGTAATGGGTTCACTCTCCCATACAATCCTTTCACTCCTCAATGCTCTGAATATCCCTTTTGCTGCCTTTCTCTCTGACCGGCAGCCCCCTCCGTCTCCCCCCCAGCCCTCTCACCCTTCCTCCACCCCTCTCTCTATCCCTTTAGGAGTGTGTCCATAAGTTTAGAAGAGGGGCACTGATGTGTTTCTCAGCGGCTGGTCTTGTCTGATGCAGCAAGGCCATCTCTCTCCCACGGGGGAACATGTTACGTTGGACTGTCTCCATGAGCTTCACACTGAGCCCTTTGCTCTTGTAATAGAGGCTGAATCAAGTTCTGAAGTTATACCTGCTTTTCAGTTTAGATGTGAGTGCTTTTTGAACAGCAACATGTATAAACTTTGTACAACACACATGTACAACTTCCCACTATGTCAGTTCTCACATGTTCTGAACAAAGCAACAAAACAGCAGCTATCAGACATTTTATGCACGCTGCACAACCAGAAAATATAAACCATTGCTACTCATTTAGGCACTGCCACTTTTTTTTCCCTGTTGGCAAAACTATAAAACATTTTGTATATCTGTTTTGTTGTGCAGCAGAAAGAGCAGAGCCTTTCTTCTCTGCCATTCCTCTGCCTAATGTATGCATGTGACGGGGTGAGATGGTTGAACACAGCGTGGTGAGCAACAGAAAGGAGACGGTGGATTGCAAGGAAGCTGTTGCATTATTCATCATGTTGGATAAGGTTTAATTAAAAGTGCTGCTCAGCATTGTGAGAGGAATGAATGTATGTTTTGCCTCGCCTGTCGCTGCCTCATTCATGTTCGCCATGCTCGACTTATCAAAGCAGTCCCTTGGCCCCTCCCCTTTGCCAGTGTAAGTTAGCATAATGCTGCAGCCGAAAACCTTGTGATTAGTGGGAGAGAACGAGCGGCACAGAGCTTCAATGCGGCAACTGCTGGCGCTCACTAGGCTCTGTAAAGAATGCCAGTGGCACAAAACAGACAACTATAGCAGGAAGTGTTTATGTGTTGATGCAGTATTTCTGCAACTCTTCATTGCTGCTTTCCACCTAATATTGCATTAATGTTACTTTAAGGAATATATTTCAGTGTTCTCATTTGTATTTTTTGTTACAGTGATTAGCAGAAATCGAGAGCCCAACTGAACTCTTGGATTCTGTTCCACAAGTAAGACAAACCTAAAGGATAAGGCTGGTGGAATTCTAGTTTCTTATTGTCAACGAAAGACTAAAGCCAACAGTGTGTTAGTCCGTGTCTTAATACTTTCTGACTTTCCTACCCTGTCTGTGACAGCCCAAGCCCATTGGTTCCTACAGGAGACATAAATGTAAAAGCTTCAGTATTATTTAACAAACATTACTCAAACAGGAGGAAATGTGTATTTGTTGGTGACTATTTTCAGCGGCGGATTAATATGCATTTGGTGCACCTCAAAGTATTTCCAGCAGCAGGACAGTGTATGTGGGATTGAGTCAAATAAATTAAATTAAAGTGTGGTGTGTGTTCATGGTAATGAAGGAACATGTTACCCAGTGCAGCAGTGTGGCTCATTGATGTGTTTTTAACAACAATGGAGCTCTATGGCACAGAGGAATAAGATATATAAGGCTTTAGATACACACACAATACTAGTTGGCTACTTATACTGTATGTACACACAATACTTATTAGTAGTATCAATTAATTCAATTAATCATGGTTTGGGTCTTTTAATTGTACATGTTAAAAATGTATAACATTTAATGCAAAAATCCAGCCTTACAAGATAACTTTGCTCAGCAATATCTTGCAGTTCACCCTATTTGTCTAGACAGGGATGGTCAGTTTTTAATAAAAACTTTGGCTCTCTATATCAACGCTGTGTCTACATTTCAAGAAAATAAAACAAGAAAAAGAAGCAGAAGTATGTCATACAACATCATAATTTATTTAAGAAAAATCATTTTCCATCAGCTTTTATCTTGCTTTCTCTTCAGCAGGTTAACAATAAGCTATCAATAGGCAAATTTTCCACCTCAGCAAGGGAAAAGATAATATTTACACAATGTAGATTTCTTTTCACACTCCAGACAATTTCCCTCAGCTTTTTTATGTGCAGATTCAAAATGTGCACAGTAACAGGTGTATGGAAATGTTTCAATAAAGACCTTCTCATTTAAAGCCGGGAAAGTTAACTTAATTCTCTGATATTGTGTTTAGGATGCGCAGCATGAGGTGTGTGTTAGCGCTGAGCTGTAGAGGAGTCTAAACAAAGGACAGCCAACCCAGTCAAAGATAGAGCTCTGCATGGCCTGGAGGAAAACCAGCTAACACACTCACGTTCAGCACACGCACACACACACACACACACACACACACACACACACACAGGCATGAACAAAGAGAAACAGGAGGTATAGACTGACTCATCGTGGTGGGAGTATGGTGCAGTGATTTCACGCCTGGTTGTTGGCTAACAAGGCCCTATGCTTTCTGCACTGCAGGCCCTGTTATTGTGTGTGTGTGTGTGTGTGTGTGTGTGTGTGTGTGTGTGTGTGTCTCAACAGCTGTGTGTGTTACCTGGGAGACGGACTTAAAGCCCCAGCACTCTGGGAGAGAGTGGTAGTGGGAGAAGGAGGCGGAGGTGGAGCCCACTTTGTCCCAGTGGGACACAGGGAGGTCCAGCCTCCTCCTCCTCCTCCCGTCCCCCCCCCTTCCAGCCCTGCTCCCAGTCCCAGCACAGCCCAGGCTCCTGTGAAGCCCAGCACCAGGGGTGTTTGGCAGCTTATTAACCCTTTGCCGTGTTTACCCAGTTGCAGCTATACAGTACGTCTGTTCTCAGCAGGACATCACATCTCTCTCCTGTTCAGAAAAAATCCAGCAGCTGATTATCCCAACAAAACCAGTCACCCCATCCCCCCAACCCACCCATCTAGGGTAATCTGATTATGTTGTTATGTTATTACTCTGTTTATTTGCTTAGCCAACTTCCTGATCTGAAGAGAGAATTATTCACATGCTATGCCTACAAGCAGATCAGCTTCTTTTAATGAAAGATTAGATCTTAACAGTAATTCTGTACTGCCTCGCTCACCATCACTACCTCTGCTCACTAAAAGTCACTGCTTTACTTACCCTACTGCCATATGTCTAATGTAGAGAAGGTTGGGTTGCTGACATGAATAACAAAAGGCTGTAAAATATTCCTGCTTCTAGATTCTAACCCCCAAAACGTCTCATCATGATAGTAGTTATTGTACTGTATTATGTATAATATTGTTAAATGATCCAGTCAGTGTGACCTACTTCTGTTCTGATGGATATGAAGCAGTTTGAATGATTTTACAAAGCAGCTTGAGAGTTCAGTCTGTATTAACAGCTACATGACATCACACATTATCTATGTTAGATGCTGCAATGAAACAAAGCCACAAAAATCAGCACAAAGACAAGACATTATGTTAGTAATTGCGGCCTGCATCACGTTCACTGTCCACAGAGTCAAAGGGAGGGGATCTGGGTGGATGATCGGACATACAAAGCACAGAACGTTGATACCAGAGACTGGGGTCTGCATCCTGCATCCCACATGTTGTTAGGTTTAGGCTGCCTAGTTAACGTTAGGCAAAGATCTAGTCTTCTGAATCAATGCTAAAATCTCCTATTTGTTCAGAGATTCAAACAGGTCTGGTGTTCAGCTCAGTGATGCCAATTTCTGCCGGTTCGAGAAACAATTGACCAATCAGAGTTTTGTAAGCGGGATTAATGAGGACGTCATCTTCCCAGCTAGCTACGTCCATGAAAAATATTGACCAAAAAAGGCCACAAAAATGGCGACTTGTTTGGGTCAGATTGTCACAGCTGCACAGGTTGGCTCTTTAATCGACATATCTCTTCACTCGTTATGAAAAATGTTAAGTTAATTACACCAAGCAATAACCCCTCTGCCCAAACAAAAATTGGCTAACATGATCACAATTTCAGTGAATGACGTAAAACAAAATGACAATTCAGTCTGATTATCAGGATAGGTTGTGGTTTTGGTTAAATATGGGTAAAGTCAGTCAGTTTAACCAAGACCACATTCTCCCAAACCTTCGCCTAGTGCTTGAGGAGCCTTAAAGCAGATATAACCGATACTTTACACTAACAATGTATCAAATGACAATATGAAAATGTTACAATGTGACAGGTGTCGCTTGTAGTGATGAACCTACAGAGAGTTATCACCTGAATCGGCACCTTCCCTCGGCTTTACAGAGCTTTATAGTGAGTTTCAGCTCAGCTGTCCAGTCCGCAACTTTCCTGTTTGGGTTGACTCTCAACACTCTCATAGCACTGTTTTCAAACACACAAGGCAGCTGTTTTCAGTAAAAAAAAAGCTCTAAAAACCCACTGTACACCGCCTGCTTAACCCCAGGCAACAGCAGACAGACACAGTTAGATCCTAGCTGGTGAACATAGTGGAGCATTTAGCAGCTAAAGAGCCTGATAGTTCCCTCAGGAGTGAATATTGGACCAGCTGGCCAAAAAACAACTCCAAATGAATGATAATGGTGCTGCATAACTACTGGATGTTTAAATACGCATTTTTTTTGCTAACAAGTTCACCATATCAACTTAAACGGTGATGATGATGTCAATGTTGTGTTCACAGTTTGTTTCCGCTGCCCTCAAGCGGCCAAAAAAAATCAGTTATTGCAGGTTTAAAACATGGGATGTGAAACCTGGTATGTGGTGTCAAAGTGCTTTGTAAGCCCAACCGCCCTCCCTGATCTCTTCCCTATGACTGGGTGCTGTATATCACACTTCCTGGATTGGCAACCAAAGATAATTAATAAGATTGATTGATTGATTGATTGATGAATTAAAATGTTTCCCTCTGTGTCCATGGCAGTAAACCCACCAATAATTGCATGCATTAATTGTTATAATGTTTCTTGAATATCAGCATGTTCAGCAGCACCTTCAAATATCAGTGTCAGTATTGGCCTTAACAAACCATTATCAGTGGATGCCCAGTGTACAGTATGTCTGCCTGCTCACTGCAATGCGGCCTGGTAATTAGTCTTTTTAAGTGTAAATGGGATCTCTGGTGGTTTGTCATGGACCGTGAGGTTCATAGAGATTATTCGCTCTTCAATCTCTGCTCATCTACTGAGTGTGTCTGCGGGTTTGTGTGTGTGCAGGCTTGAAACAAAGTGGCTGCTCTAACAGAAGGCACAATTACCGAATGATATCTTTCTTTTTTTTTTTTTTGGAAGCCAAAAATATCTCCTAATTGTTTGTGTAAGCAGCCTCAGAATGACTTGTGGGGGTCTCAGCAGGGGTGCATAGATGGAGGCAGGAGGTAGGAGGAGAAGGGAGCATGAGGGAGGTAGTAGCAGATCCATATTGTCATCCTCAGAAAATCCTCCTGTTACATGATGTTTAGGTTGGGCACTATTGATATAGTCCAAGTCTTCAGAGTATATGGCTTCAACTTCACAGGGAGAAAGGGAAAATATTACATTTAGAAAAGCTCATCTTAACAGCCTCAGTGCCAGACCCCATGCTTGGAAAATGAATTATACATATGCTTGATTAACCAGCTGAGTCCCTGTGCACAATCCCTGAGCAAACACAAGCCTTTTGGAATAAATTAAAGCCCAAAATTTCAGTTTCAGCATCAGCAGGAGCTTCTAAATAATTATGTAAATATGAAACAAATTTCCCAAGCAGATTTCCTCCTCTGCAATCCTCCTCCATCATTCTTATGCATGCCCCGTAAATTAACTAAACTATGCAGATTGTTATACTTACACAAAATAGGCTAATTAATACACTTGACAATAGTGTTCTCCAGAGGGGGCGATGCTGAACTAAATCTTCATCACACAGAATTGTAAACCGGAGGCCAAACAACAGCATGTTGCTTTCTTGCAGAAGCTGCGTAAGGACAAAAGATGAAGGATTTATAGAAGAATCACGTGGCTTAATATTTTCCCATTTAGTCACAACATGGTATTTCTTGTAGAGTTAGAGGAAGTGAAATAGAAGGAGCACGGATTTGGATCAAGCCAGCTTTGCAGTCTCTCATTTGGTTATTTTTGTGTTTGTCTGCATTTCTATCTGTAAGAGAGGGGAACACAGAGCTCATTATCCATACCAGTGGTCCTTTAAATTACAGTCCCTACCCTTCCAAATTCTTCCAAAAACCCCACAACACATCCCCAAGGCTGGCACAGAGTGTTGAACAGTAGCCAGCGTTGCACTTTGGTCTTCACAACACTGTTTCTGTGTCAGTGCTGCATTTGAATATGGATTATGGCATGTACAGCTGGTGAGGAGGAGGGGGTTAGGCTGCCTAATTACATAGCGTGTTATAATGACCATCCCTATCCCCTTTCACTCTCTTTTCTCCTTGAGAAAATCTAATGAGGACGGAGCATGAATCTAATGTAAATCCGCTAACTCTGTTGCTTCTCTTGTTTTGTGTTGGGAAGACATGTAAGGATATTAAAGATTGCATGATTAGATTCAATGGAGTGTACTGCAGTCTTTTGTTCTTTTATTGGCACTTTCTATGTGAGAGAAAGTGCCAGTTTGTTATGTTTACCCACACACAGTACACGATAATAATTTCTCCTACAGGAGAAAGTTGTTGAATAGCCAGACCACACATTTATTGGGCAATACAAACAATGGAATTTCCGCCCTCCAGTGTATATATCAGTGGGCATTTTGGTTACTTAGTAGTGTCTGTTGCTTCTATTTGTTATTGTTTAGTCTAGTCTAGACCACAGCGTCTCAGACCTCTCTGTGAACTTGGAAGAGACCAGCTCTGTTTGAAATACACCACAGCCACAGAACCACGCTGTTTGTATAGCCTATATCATCGGATTGAGTATGTAATGTACGTTTGACAAATGAGAGGAAATACCATCATAAAGTGTCCTAGTAAGGTGTTCTTCAACCATGAGTCTTGAGAACAGCTTCAGTGCTCCTCGTCATAGATTCTCCAAATCTGTGGAACTGCAGTCTTCTAAAAGATATTCCCTCATTTGATGTTTTGATATGTTGCAAACCAATCCAGTCACCTCTCCGTTCGCGCCGCTAAATTTATACTGTTTATGTTTATTTTACACGTTTTAGTTGTGCTTTTGTGAATGCTATCGGACGATGATAACATATAACTTCGACTCATTAGGGAACAAGAATGGTCAACTCACAACTTTTCAAACATTTCTCTCACCGACTGTGCTACCTGGCCAGTGGAGATTTTCAAAGTTAAACACTGGGGGAAAGTATGGATGGAATTAAACACCAACTGCGATCCCGGCCACAGACCATCTCTGCCCAGTATCCTGCTCGCCACTGTCCAGGTGTTGGCTAATAAACTGGATGACCTTTGTGCCCATATCAGTTTCCAATGAGATATCAGGGACTGTAATGTCCTTTGTTTCACCGAAACTTGGCTAAATCCTGGCATACCAGACAACGCCATTCAACCAGGTGACTCTTTTTCTGTATATCAATCCGATAGAACAGAGGACTCCAGTAAGAAGGAGGAGGCGTGTGCTTTATGGTGAATAAGGATTGGTGTGATAGTGGGAATATTAAACGTTATCCCATTCCTGCTCACCTGATCTGGAATTATTGACAATCAAATGCAGAACACACTTTCTACCAAGGGAATTTATATTGGTCATTATCACAGCGGTCTACATCCCACCAGGGTACAGAAGCTGCCCTGTCAGATCTTTGCAAAGACTTGAACTGTTCACAGATCCTGAACGTCAGCAAGACTAAGGAGCTGATAGTGGACTTTGGGAAGAAGCAGGGGAGGAACCATCCCCCTTTAACATCAATGGGTCCTCGGTGGGAGGGTGGACAACTTCAAATATGTTGTTGTGTACACATCACAGAGGGCCTGACCTGGGCACTGCACACTGACTCTACAGTGAGAAAGGCAAGGCAGAGACTGTTCACCTCAGACGCTTGAGGAAATTGCGGGTATCCCCTCAGATACTGAGGAATTTCTACTGCTATTCAAGAAACTTTTACTTATTACCCTGTACGATTATATGTGACAAATTAACTTGAACTTGGTGGTGGAGAGCACTGTCTTAAGGCCAATTCAGACCAAAGATTCGCGATGAGACGAATTGAAACTTGCAACTCCTTGCAATGCTCCGGTCTGCAACGCTCTGAAACCTGCCAGGTTACACCAATGCGACTAGACGAGACAGTGTATCGTTTCCATAGCAACAACTCTCTGTACTTCTATCTTCTATTTTCCAGCTTTTCAGGCTAGCTGGAGCTGTAGCTGAATATAATTTGTTGCGTCTTAAAATATGAATGAGGATAGTGACAGTGAGTTACTTGCTACAGTTGGCTTATGTTCTAAAACCAGCCACTGGCGATTTGACAAGCTGAGTCGCAGGTGGCGCCATCAGCCGGCTTGAGTCGAGCTGAGACGGACCAGATCACACCTCTGCATCTTTTCCCTGCAACGTTCTAAAACGGTTTGGTCTTGTCGCGAATCTTTGGTCTGAACTGGCCTTTACACGCCACTCCAAAATCCACCACAGGTGTTCTTTGGGTTGAGATCTGGTGACTGTGAAGGCCATAGCATTCACATCTTCATACTCGTCAAATCACTCAGTATGCTGTCATGCCCTGCATGGCATGTAGCAATATGTACCAGGCCTTAGATTTGCTGCTAGAGTCTGAAAATGCCCCAAGTATTCTAAATAAAAAGGGTTCAATCTGCCCATGAGCTTTCAGTTTCACTTGTGAACAAATAGAGATTTTTGCCTGATACTTGTTCACATAAATTATACATATACCCAAACACTATTGGGCATATCCACAAACATACATGCTATAACAGACACAGACAAATAAATAGACACATACACATGAATTTATGCAGAATTAACTCCCATTCTCTCCCCCATCTTAAATACCTAAATTTGCTCTATGTGCCATGCCCTCTCTGTCTCTATTTGCCTATAATCCCATTAGGAAGTGAGAGGAGAACGTACAGAAATAGAATGGTATGTTCAAGCTGATTTCCTCACTAAATGCAGCCGTTTAGGCCTCACTAAAGCAGCTTTCACAGCCACCAACAGCAGTTTCTTCACTGCGATGGAGGAAGACTAACATGCTTAGATGGCCCATTTAGTATTGGATACATGCTCACAGGCCCATGCATGGTAATAATGGAAATATAGCTGCCTTATTGTTGCATATTGTTTACTGTGTTCAAGCTTGATTGAATTTGGAGCACAATATGTGCTGCAGTGGCAAGTATTGTTGTTTCAGTCAAGAATTGGTATAAAATGCTACATACAGTAGTAGTTATGTTTTCAAATGTAAAAATACTCTGTAAACATACAATAATCTAATAGTATTAAATGTTTCATGTATATTTTCTCTACACATTCCAGCGGGAACAATGGCTTGTCAATACGATCTCCAGCCAAACAATTCAAAATGTCAGGGTGGCTTTCCAAACAAATGTTCTCTGGAATAGGATATGGTATCCATGTTTCAGTGTGGGCAACACCCAGTCTTTTCAACACAAGCTGTAATTCACAGGAAAGTGACACCACAGCTGCCAGAACGCTACCACAACTATCTGATCTCACAGTTGTCTTCTCAAGACCAACCACGTATTACATTTTTCTGAAATTGAGAAGAAATTTATGTATGAAATGTATGAGGAGTGTGTATGTGGAGCTCAAGCAGGCTTGCAAGAAGCCCAAACAGGGGTAGCAGCAGACTCCCAGTGACACCACAGAACTCCAAAATTAAACTACTGGCCTCTTGGCTCTTCATTTTGCCGTACAACCACCAAGCAGTTGGCTGCAGTGGGAGTCTGTTCTCCACACTGTCATTTCAAAGCTTTATTGAGCCCAGAATGCAACCACCCAGTATTTACGTTCACCTCTTGTGAAATATTGTGTTTTTGAACTGTAGAATGGAAACTGTCCTCATCAGAAAAATGACAGCATTGGTTGATTAAGCACTTAAAGTGAAACGTTTACTTTGTCTTGACAACCAAAAGCAGAAGCATGATGTTGTTTAAACATCACAAAAGCTCTCAGGGAGGAGGTCAGAGTCGATGGTTGGGCGTCCTTACAGCCTACTACATGTCTACACTGGAGGCGTGTCAGGCACTCGTTCGTCTCTCAGGTGACTGACGGAACAAAAACATGCTTCTATTTTAAACTTTACAGCACAGACAGAGGCACTTTTTTTACTCACACTTTTTTGCACGTAAAGGTGTCTCAAAGTCTATTTTCTTCCGTTTTACGTGTGTAACTACAGGGAACGTGTATTAGGCTCTGAGCACTGCCAAAATGCAATGACCAACACTCATTACTGTGCCTGAACGCATCCTATATTTATTGTTGTATACAAGTAGAAATGTTAGCCTAAAGATGATGAAAAATGAATATTTTATTATGTTATTTGGGGGGGGGGTTTCTTCTCAGAATTAGTGAATTTCTTCAGCAGCAGAATCAAGAGTAGTTTTGATGGTCTCTAAAACAATAAGCCAACCCAATACAGGCCTCTATGCTCAACCCAATGTACTGACCATTGCCTGTTCAGTAAAGGCCTTGTCTATGTGAAGCCAACTCCCTTTATTCTAACATACTGTCATACTGTCCTACAGAGAGAAATCTAACAGGTTTCATAGCGTTACAGTACAAAAGCCCCTAAAATCAATATGTCTGAAGTTAAAAAGCTAAAGTATTACCCTGAAATTAATTCAGGAATTCCAGACAAACACACCCTCATGCATACTGTAGCTAAAATATGACAGCAACCAATAAGTTAATTTAGTTAATTTAATTCTCTTGTGGAGAGGAAGAACAATGCCAGCATGAGACACATGGAGCTCTTTACCAGCATAGACAAGGAATGTTCTCTGCATCTCTGCTATAGAATCAACTTCTATATTACTACTCCTTGTCACATTCTCACCAAACTTCTGCTCTGTAGGTGACGTAGTATGCCTTCCCATGACTCCTATGCTGCTGTTTGAAGACCAGTTGTTGGTGGGAGCCTAAGGATAGAAATGTTGGTTGGTCATTCCGTCCATCAATCTAACACTTTGGTCTCAAGCAAGTTATCTTAACAATGGTGATTATCTATGTCACATCATCAAAAAGAGGCTGCTTTTCCCTGCTTTGCTCCTTTATTTTGATGGTTAAAGTCATGATTTTACTTCCTTGCAGCTTGAAAGAAATCTTAAAGGTCTTAGATTTGACTTTGTGAAACCTCCAGATACCAGGTACATAGGCTGGTTATTGATTGATATAGGTAAATGGAGGAGGGAAGAGAGTTGCAGGATAAGCCATATCGATGTAGAGGTGGGAAAATATATATATATATAGATGTAATCACAGGGTTCTACAGTGTGTCCTCCTATGCTCTGCTCAGCTGATAAATAAACCATCAGTTGTATTGTCATAGAGTCCAATGACAGTGTAGTTTCAGCAGGCATTGTCAGTATACTAGAGGTGTGCAGAGGTACAGCTGCCTACTGAGCTTTTTCTGATAAAACTTCCAGTTAGTTAGATCTTCTGTAGTCACTGACATGCAGCAGCGCTTTGACATTATCATCACTTGTCTTCCCTGAGGCTTTTGGGCTAGTCAAAAAAGCATGATGTTCCCGAGATACATCTTGTCCTATTTACTTAGTTACTGTTTTTGCCTGTCCAACACTTGCCTTGAAATTTGATACAAATTTTCATGATCCCCAGAGGACATCTAGTTGATGACCCATCTTACGCCACCACCAAATCAAAATTTCCTTTTGTACACAACAAGTATTCAACTCTAATGGGCATCCATGAAATTACTGAGCACATTCATGAGCCTGAGAGGATGAACCCTTAACATTTTGGACAATCATGAGCTTTTGTACGTGACAAGGTTTCTCAAGTTTGAATGGCCATTTCACATTCATGAAATTAGCTGTGCATATTCATCATCTCCTGATCACGAATCATTTGTTCACTGTGAATACTTTTTGCACTGCCAGCATCAGGCCAAAATTTCTATTTATAGAGAAAAAATGTTCAAACGCCATGGGCAGATTGTGATGCAATTTAGTGAGCACATTTTTGAGCCTCAGAGAATGAACCTTTTTTCAATTTGATGAGATTTTTGCGCCACCTTCAAACCATAATCTGAGTTTTGAATAAAACATATTTCATAATCTAATAGGCAGATTGCCAGGAACTTTACTGAACCCTTTTATGCTCCCAAGAGGCTGAACTATTTAATTTGAATAAACCCTTTTGTTGAACCACTTTCAGGACAAACTTTAGATTTTTATCTGCACTAATGGTAGGGCTATAGCAATTCTTAAGTTTGTTGTTAAATCTTGTGGGGTGTGATGTGCATTGCAGCCTCCAGGGGCTGCTACCAGGGCTTTGACTTTGTCTTGTTGCTGTTTTTCCCCGCACATTTGCCTGGTGTAGAGAGAGACACACAGACAGATTTCACTTGCAAACACCCCAAAACAACTACTGAAGCTGTCTTGGGAACGATGATGAATTTAATAGAGCCTTTCACCATGAGTTTGGCAAATGCTCAGCTGGCTCAACAAAGCTAACTGCCCTCAAATGAAACACCCTAACTTGTAATTAAGCCAAGTTTCCAAACTGCTTTTTTCTCCCCCAATTGGCTTCCAAAGGCATGCAATCAGGCACAGCGTATTACAGAGGACTAAACACACATTCATGTAATTACTTTAACATAAACTGAACCTACTGTATATCAGAGACTTGTTTTGGGAAAATCTAAGTAGAGACGATGTAAGACTTGTGTAGTTTTGACTCTGTTTCAAACCTTCAAGATTGTTCAAATAGTTGAGAAGAACATTGTGATTTATTTTAATATTACATATAGCATCCAATGAGTTACAATTAACGGTTTCCTACAGGGAATCATGTGAATAATGTAGTGTTTTAAATTTAATTTGATATGTTTCTATACACTGCTGATCCAACTCATATTTATCTAATATCTTCTAGTGTTTTACACCAGTTGTTTGCAATGGTTGTGTCTTGATGTCTAAGGTGACCTACGTTAGCAACCTACTAATCCAATGTACAAGCTTGGTTGTATATATATATCTATATATATATATATATATATATACACACATATATATAATATATATATTAGGATACATTTTTAAAAGATAAAATCTCAGGTATTCAATATAGTACATAAAACCACATCTTTGTTTAAGAGCACAGAGATCATTAATTAGAGATATTCGTGTTGTTTAATAAAAAGACTTTCGGGTGGCAGAAAGTCTCATGGTGCAGTATCCTAGCTCCTGAACAACCCTGACTCTCTCTGTGTTGTCAACATGGTTTTATAGGGGAAAGCAAACACACCCAGGCTCTAACAGGACATCAGCTCTGCATGCTCTATACTTACACCATACTGTCTACTCTAATGTACAAAGCGCTGAGGTTAGTGTTGCTTTGAGTTTTGAAAGTCTGATTATTTGTCACCACCACATCTGGACCCATGAAACAGATATAGTTAATATATAGTTAACCCAGACAAGAAAATATAGTATGCACTTATTACCCCTTATCACAGCTCCACACAGCAGAACACAAGCTGAGCTGACAAATGGTGGTGAATTAGCTTTAACTGCACTTTAAGTGAATTGTAACTTGCCATGCTGTTAAATGGGTCATAGTATCACTCCACATCAGTGTTCTGGGTTTCAAGGGAAAGTTTTAAATTCTGAGGTCTAACTTCCATTTCAGAAGCTCATCGCAATGCAACTGTGTGGAAAGCACTAAATACTTTGACTTTTATGGAGGAATCTTTGCAGAAAATACACATTATTGCTACTTTCAAAAACAAGATGTCCCATGTTAGTTGAACCCTACCAACAGAAAGCCTGCTTCACAATGTTCAGTAATGTGTTTAAGGGCCACCTGCTGGACCAGAGAAGGTGTTTTGATTGACATTTAAAATAACCAGCGACTGAGCATTTGAACATTTGGCAATGTTATTAACACCCAAGGCCCATACTACAAACATAAGATCTGAGGTGTAATAAACCAGGATTATCCTTTAACTACAGTTGCAATGCTTCATTTCCTAAAAGAACCTTGTTTGGTGCGTTGCTGGAGTTGGATGATGATTGTGGTGATGAGAACTAAAAGGGTCACTGATGCAGAGAATGGCAGACATGATTGCAGATGAACTGCCATATAATCCCAATAACCTCAATGCATGCACAATTGTGTGCATAATAACTGGCACCTGCACTAGAAGAGCCAGGTCTCAGTGGGTTGAGAATGTGTAAGTTAGCAGGAGTGTGTTTGTTAGTTTTACAGTTACAAATGCTCCTGAGTTAGTGTTTGTACATTGAGAGTATTGTTGTGAATGCGGGAGTGAATGGTTTCTATGTGTGTGCAGAATTTGTTGGACGGTGTGATTCAAGCTATTAACTGCTGATTCTGGAGAAACTGAACAGAAAGAGTGTGCTGCCAGGACATGGGGTAATAGGAAACATGAATGCGCAGCACAGTATAGGCTGTCTGTGGTACAGAAATGTGTGTGTGTGTGTGTGTGTGTGTCTAGGATTGTGTCTATGCATGCTTTAGACTCATATTCACTGACTCTGGCCCAGACAACTGAAGCAAGAAAATCAAAGAAGAAAGTGTTTGTGTTAGAGCAGAGAGAGCTGGCAAGTCTGCAAGCTGTGGATCTGAGTGTTCATTTTCCCTTTTCCTACCAACTGGATATGGACCACTATTTCACAGCCACATTACTGAGTAGCCATGTAGAGACAGAAATACAGCAGTCCCACGGTTTGCTAAACTCTCAAGACGTAGAGGGAGGACTTTGATTTTCATTCCTATCCACTTTGAAAGACGTGGTTTTGGCATATTTGGCATAAAAATTGTCAAATGTAATCATCCTGAGTTATTGTACAGATTTTGACATCTTTAATCCATAAACAAAATTGCAATCAGCCGTGAAAAAGCAAGTCAAAGTCATTCATGTAGCTCGTGTTTGCCTGTCATGTTCAGATGTGAAGCGCCCACAGCTTTTGTGGTGCCATTCAGAGATGCCGTGTTAGGCCTGTAAGCCATGCGCATGAAGCTAAAACAACTTTCCCAGCTAAAGCAGCAAAGTGTAGGTCAACGGGCAGAGCCTCTGTGGAACCTGCTGCTCATGTAGCGGGAGGCCCCCAAGGTGCACCGGCTGCTCCCCAAAACACCAGTTCATCACAAATCCTCCTGTTCATTCTTTGTTGTCTCACTGCGTTGAAATCAGTGGCATCTCCTTTTGTTCAGTCATTTGTTTGGTTTTCACACTGTAAATCTTAGATAGCCTTTCACATCACAGAATTATTGATCCACTAGATTTCTTTGTAAAAGCCCTGTAATTGGCTTGCCAGACCAGAAGGTTGTTTGAAAATGTTTCAAGCGGCATTAATGACTTTTTTTGGCCACTTGGGCAGCAGAACAAACTGTAAACACAACATCTGACATATTAATACCTTATAAAGTTGATGTGGTGAACTTAGCAAACAGTTGCCTATTAACACACCCAACAGACCTTGAGCAACATTGTGTTTGCGTCCATCAGATGATTGTAAGTCCAATATTTACTCCCCTTTTAGCTCTATCTTAGTCTCCACTAACCCCTGAGAAAATATCTGGCTCTTTAGCTGCTAAATGCTCCTCTATATTCACCAGCTCTAACTTTGCCTGTTTACTGTTTGGTAGGTGGTGTACAGTGGGTTTATCAGAGCTTTTTCACTGCTGCAGCTGGAAATTATGTTTATGAGAGCAGATTTTGCAGGCTTGAAAAACAAAACAATGAGCTAAAGAAGGCTAAAACTCTCTATAGAGTTGAGGGGAACTGCAGAGTCAGGTCATAATTGTCTGTGGGTTCTTACAGTTTTTCACAATTGTTTACACACATTTTCTGAACTCTAAACACAAAACCACAAACACAAAATGCAAAACGCTACAAATCTCTAGCAAAAGCAAACACTGCATTCAAAACTGTTTTATATCTTTCCAAAAAGTTTTTTTGCATTAAAATGACACACACATGCCATCATATGAATAGATCTTTCTACCAACCAACAACACACTGATGTGCTCAACACAAAACACTACTATGAATATCAGTAGGTTTATGCCTTTTGCATTTTCAGTGTTGCACTGTGGCCAGTTGTAGAACATTATTATAGTAATGTATATCTACTCAAATACTAATTTTTTTCAAGATGCTTTATTTGGAACACTTGTGTTCTGTATGTAACACTTACACATACTCGACAGGAGAAAACCAGGAAAAACATTCAGTGAGATAAAGGGTTTTCTGTAAAAAAAAAATAAAAAAAGTGTCTCATTTTTTCAAAACTCTAAACACATAAAGACAAAAACAAGTGCAAAATGTAAGAAAAATTAAATTAGGCTGCATCTTGATTCCTATTTTGGTCTGGCCACAGCACCTCATCTACGTCACAAGCTATGTTCTCCCTGGCTAAACAGCAGGGAAAGAATCTTTGGGAATGACGGACCAGCCACTGAAAGCCCCCACATGTCTTCACCACATGCATCCTTGCCTGGAGAAGAGGCATGCATGCGAGGGGATGGTGGTCATACACCTTCCAACTGCTTTTAGGAATGGGGAATATGGTGGGACGTATAGAACAATAAATTGTGGGTGGTCGAGGAACCAGAGCAGCCAGGTGGAAAGTCACGTTGTCCCAGATGTCCCAGAACATACCTGGGCTGCTCTGGTCCACCCCTCTGCTCAGCTGGAATGAGGATGCCATGTAGTGTGTCCAGGAATGTGATGAGAACCCTGTTCTTTAACCCTCAAATGGCACCCTGTAGACCTGTTTCATCCAGATTTGGTTGCGCTGTAATACACGGTCCAATGTAGACAAGCCCACCTGGTCGTCTCTCAGTTCTGCAGAAGATCCAAAAATATGATATAATTGGTTACAGTAAACTAAAATAATTTCTTTTTTTCAATATGAAATGACATTACTGTAACATTAGCCAACAATTACTGAGTAACATAGGCCTACTGATTTGTCAGACTGCAGTATACTACAGTATACATACATAAAGAGCAGTAGCATAGTGTAGATAATAGGTAACTTACAGGTTCTCATTTCTGAATGCACGGATGATAGATGCAACCGTGTAGCAGCTCAGGTTGGGCTGAATTCTCACTCATGGTCAACCATTGTGGCCCTGATCTCACTTGAGACAGCTGTCCTTCCTCATCCTCGTCCTCCTCTTCCTCTCGCTCCTTGACCTCTCGCTCTTGCTTCACCATTGACTTCCATTGTCCTCCAAAACTGGAGAGCTCATCTGTGGCCTTTTCATAGTGCTAAAGCTATTTGAACAATAGTGAACAATTTAAGCAACTAGTGTTTACACCTGTGAGGAGTGGATGTTGCCATTGGTAAATAAAGCTTGGCATTGTGATTGGTGTTGCTTTCCAAAGGAACACAAGAGATTTTAACTTTGAATGTTGTGCCTAATGTAAAGAACTATGTGTAGTGTTTTGCAAAAAGTGTGATTTAGAACTGAAAACTGAGTGTAAAGCAAAAATTGTGCCTGCAGTTTTGCAGACTTGGTTTAGGGTTTTGGTACATGAGTTTCAGGTTTCAGTGACTGCGTTTCAAGTTCCAATTTTAGTATGTAAACAACTGTAAGCAACTATACATAGTCACTTGATCCTTTGTTCATATAAAAATAATGATTAGTGCAGTTTTAAGTATAAGCCATGGTTCATTATCTTCACGTTGAGGGTAGTGATGGTTGGGTTTACATAAGGGTTTGTTGTGGTTAAAATTAGTGTAAGAATCTAGGAGGAACGTTAGTTGCTGCCTGCACTTCCACAGCAACTCTGCCTTTTTTGCTGTAGACCTGTCATCACTGCAGAGAGCAACAACCTGGGGAAAGCTACAGATACCAGCTTTAATTGTACACTAAATTCCCATGTACTGTAGATTAACGGTTTTGGCACTATTCATGAGGGGAGAACTGCTCAAAACTGATCAATCCCCCGGTTACAATCAATTTCTCAAACTTCACCAGTCAAGTTTTCATCAGTGTGGGGAAATGAGCAACTGTTTTGTCAGTTTTGAGATTACACTGATTCACCAGAGCCGAGATGCCTTTTGTCTGTTTGCTTATACACACATTCAGTTTTGGTTCATGAATGTGTCACATGCAAATTCTCATATACTGATTCTGCAGTGGCTGTGGTTGCTAATCATTTTTATAAGCAATTATCTTGAGATAATGTGTCCATTAGTTTGCGTTCTTAAAGTATGTATGTAAACTATTACATACGCCAACATTCTATTTAGGCTAGTTCAGATTTGAATTATATTGTTTAAAAGGCTTTAAATTGCATAAGCCTAAGTAAAATTCTATGCTTCTGCTTCTCTTCACGAAACCATGTCACATTGAACAGATAGAACATAAACTCAATCAGATCAGTGCATCCCTAAATACTGAAGGCTGTTATCTAAGGCTACATCCACACTACAACATTTTTGTTTTAAAACGCATAACTTTTGCTACGTTTACACCTAGTGTCCACACTACTCCAGCGTTTTCTAATCCCTAAAACGGAGAGCTTTTAAAATGCTGCTGACCCTGTTTTAGTTTGAAATCAAGACTGGATTACTTTAGAAACCTGAACAAACAGGGTCCTTTCCTTTTTAAATAAATCTAAAAGTAGCCGCTGTATTAACGACTTTCTACTAACCAAACAGTTTGTGAGTTTCATCTTAATGTAGGCAGTCAAAACAGCCAACAAGCTGTGGAAAATGACTGTGTGTGTGTGTGTGTGTGTGTGTGTGTGTCACTGCATGTGGAAGCTGTCTTCTGAGATGTTCATCTGTTAACTGGAGCGTGTACTTTCTCTACGTCCCTGCTTCTGTTAATTATCAGTATACTGGAGAGACAGTGGAGTGTTTGTTTATTGTAGATGTGGCAGCTCAACACAGACTTGGCCTCAACACCGCATTCCTCCAAACGTCACTGGAAACTTAAAGTACAGTCAAGTTCTAGTGAGAAGTTTGAGTATAAAATATGTGAAAATATCTTTATGTAAATTAAAATCATTCCAATTCCTCTATTCACTCACATGTACTCACTCATATTCAACAATACCAATTCAAGCCCTTCTCACCCTCAAACACACACACTCACATGCACACACACACACACACACACACACACGTACATACACCTACATATACATACGGAGCCATAATAAAGCAGCTTATTAAGCCATCAGCACCAAACCCATCCCGGAATGTTCAGTGAGTGACATTTAAGGGCAAACTGACTCAAATCATTAAACAGGATCAGACATAACGGGACCTCTCTTCAGGCAGAGGGTCAGATGTCATGATCCCTGGGCTTCGGGGGCATGGGTGGATGGGAGGAGGGGGTGCGGGTCTTTCAATCTGATTCAGCCAAGCTGGTTTGAGAAACAGTGTAGAGCCATGCAGCAAATGGCTGAAACTTGAACATATTGTTTACATATTTCAGAAATCAGGTTACAGCAGAAAGCAGACAATATCCAGGTTAGTGATTTGCATGTAAATGCAATGCCTCAATGTCAGTCTCCTTGCTGCCCACCTGGGGCTTATTAAGGTTTCCACAAGTGCTTTTCCCTGATAGTGACAGCACTTTGATCGATAAGATATCTAAGGAAAAAGTTGTGCGTTTGGGAGAGGAGTGCCTGGTTGGAAACCTGGGAATGAGGAGATGATTTATAATAAAACATGGTAGGATGAGGAGAGGAAATGAGGAGGAGGAAGAGGAGGATAAAGAGCAGGGGGAGCTGCCAGAGTGAGTAGAGGGAGACTGAGATTGTGGAGTTCATGGATTTGGGGTTGGATCAGTTTATGCAGCAGATTTCCACTCTGGCCTGTTATTTAGGGTTATGGTATCTACAGAAATGTCCAGTGCAGAAAACATTAGTGTTTGGCTTCAGAGTACATATCAGTCAAATCTTTGCTCATGAATAACCTGCCATGTTCACCGGTCCAGAGGTTTGCTTTATTACATTCTCTTCTATCTTACTGTCACTATGCAGATCAATGTTTTGCAAGAAAAAGACAAACTAAAGACACCTCCATTTGTGTCCAAAACTGTCCTCTGTGTAGAAACAGTAGAAAACATGGCCATAGTGTCTGTGACATCACCTACACGTTTTTGAAGTGACATTTAGCAGCTGGAGTGTGGGTTTATTCTTCATTTCAATAGAGAAAAAACTTTTCGTTTAGCAGAACGGGTTATAATCAGAAAAAGCTCAGAAAAGGGTTAGGCTTTACTGATAATATGAACCAATAAAAAATGCAGTAATCTGCCTGGCTCACAACATGCTTGGTTAAGACTTCTGTCGATCATTTTTGTTGTGAAGAGGAAAGAAAGTCTGATCGGTTTTTGGTCAGATACATTATCAAGACTAAGCCTCTATAGCCAAACTAGCGCTGTGAAGCTGTACTTGGGCACAGTGGTACTTTGAGCTAGAATGTATAATGTTTACCATGTTCACAACCTTAGTTTAGCGTGTTGGATCACTAACATTTGCTATTTAGCACTAAACGCAAAGCAAAGCTGAGGCTGATGGCTGATTACTTTTGCAGGACTTTGGTCATAAACTAAGGTATTGGACTAATTAAATATTTGACCTGATGATAGCGCTGGATAAAAAGATAGGGCATCAAAGCTTTATACAATTCATCCTCTGGGGACATGAATGTGTGTACCAAATCTTATGGCAATTCATCCATTTGTTGTGGAGAAATTTGTGGAGAACATCTATACAAAGTTTTGTGTCAATCTGTAAATGTTGAAATATTTCACCGTATTAGAGAAAACTTCACAGATCATCACAGTTATTAGAATTTATCCTCTAGGGACCTAAAATATCAACAGCAGATTTCATGGCAATCCATCTAACAGTTGTTGAGATATTTCACTCTCAATTACCAACCTCATTGTGGCTCTAGAGGAAAAGAAAGTTTCCAAATTCAGTAGGATTCATCCTCTGGGGACCATGAATATTTCACCTATTACAATCCATCCAATAGGTGTTGAGATATTTCAGATTTCAATCTGGTCCAAAGTGGTGGAACGACCGACTACTGCTATGGATTGCCATGGATATAAATCCTAAAAATAAATAAATAAATTCATAAAATTGATAACACTGAATATCACAATATCAATCATTTAGTCTTTGTTGTACAACATTAAAGGTAGACAGTCTGAGACAGTGTGTGGTGTGTGGATTATGGATTGTGTATGGAACAAGCCAAGTCTATTACTATAAATGGTTTAAAAGAAGCGACCCCAGAACTAAACCCTGGGGTGCACCCTTGGTTACATTTAGAGACCTTAATTTGAGCCCATACATTGTGTTCTGTCCATTAAATTCTTCACAAACCACTGTAGGTTCAGCAGATAGATCAGTGCTGAAGAGACAATAGTGCAATAATTGCTAACCAGCAAAGAAAGCATGCTCCAAAACCCCTCTCTTCAAGCTTTAGTATCTCTTCAGTGAATCAGTATTTTCAAAAGTGGAGCCAAACACACATTTGCAGACATACTGAGAACTTCTTGTGGAAAAAAGTAATGTTTTTATCAAGACAGAATTTTGAGCAAATATTGAGCAGAAAGTTTGGGTTTTAGGGGGTACTATGACATAATTGTGGAGGAGTGTATATTAAATAACAGTTATCAGTGGTTTAATCAAAAAATATTGCTGTTTCTTCCAGGTTTCAAAAATGCAAATCAGTATAACTTCCTGCATCTGATAGTCTTTTTGTTTCCCTCTGCTGTTCCCCCTTTCCCATTTGCTCCTCTTTCTATTGTTGTGTATACATCTGTCCCAACATGGAGCATTTTAAGGATTTCATTTTGGGGGGGAGGGTGAGACTGTCTCTATTAAAGGACAGCCAGCAGCTGGCCACGCCTGCTAAATCCTCCCCACAAAACCCACCTACCAGCTCCATCTGCTTCCCAAGTGGAACCCCCTGACACACACAAACACACACACACACACACACGCCTACTTGGTGCTCTTTGATCCCAAGAGAGCAGAAGCCTACATCTATTCTTAGTACATCAGATCCCCTTAAAACAGTGAATTTCTTGTTGGTTTATAGAGTGTATGACAGTGAAGTGATGAGTGATGACACACAGAAGTACAGTGCTTCAGTGACCTTGACCTTGACAGATAAGCTGTGGCTTTTAACTGTTTTTACACGATAAGCTGTTAACATTTAGAAGGATAAGAGCATATCGTGTGTCTTACCTCTGGAAGCTACAAGATGTTCCTTAAAAATTATTCCTTCATGTCAGCAGAAAGCTGTCATCAGTACATCCCAAAGAGATAATGATTCTTAAATATATTTCAAAATGGCCACTTAAATTAAAATGGTCATCTTCCTGGTTTTGGACAAACCATAAAATGAAGATGCATGTGAAAGATCTCCTAAATGTCACCTTTTATTTATTGGGCTCTGGGTGTGCAGCTTTCATGAAAGAAAGAAAAATGTAAGATTTGTTCAGACCTGGGACTGATTTTAGAGGCCCTGCACTCCCATGGTAAACCCACACGGGAGATTTTAATTATTTTGACTGTGTAGACCTCTTCACAGGAGTGTGTGGGCATACAGACTGTGCTTGACTGGCAGCTCTCTCGCTCTCCTTGTTAGCTTTAGTGCATCTATTAGAGCAGGAGAAATTACACCTTCATTCATATTAGTACATGAAGTCTGGTGACCTCGCATAATTCCACCTGCCTTCAACCTAAGCAGAGGACTAATCAGCCAGAATAACTGAAAACATCTGTATGGGTATACAGGGCCATAGAGACAAAAATCAAAATAAAGTTGTGTGTAGTGACACTACAAATGGGCAGAAAAATAGTAAGGACAGCAGGAAATGAACTTTGAAAGAACAAATAAAGATGTATAATAATAATAACGTTAAATAAAGATGATAGGATGCAAATTGTACCATTAACCATCATCTTTATTATATGTTGTACTTTTATTCATCACACCAGGGCATTAGCACACTGTGCAGTAACCTTAACCTTGCTTCACTAGCTTAACTTTCTCCTCACACTTCACCTCCTTTCTCTACTGATGTCCCACTTGTTTAAATTTTAGAATGATCCTTCCACACATTTTGTCCCACCCTAACATCCTGTTTTAACAGAAAATTAATCACAAAGAAGTCAATGTTCCTTCTATGCTGTTTTAGAGACTTGCAGTCAATGCTGCCGTCTGGCAAGCGATACAGAAGTGTCCGCTGTCGTACCCCAGACTACAGAGCAGCTTCTTTCCTCAGGCTGTGAGACTCCTCAACTCCACCTGATCCTCCTGACTCCACCATAAATAAAGACATGGAGCTTTCTGTTATGCTGGTTTTGCACCACTACCTTTGTATAATATATGTTTATAAGTATCTGTATATATTGTTTTTATTTTTATTCTGATTTTGGATATTTGTATGTCTGTTCTGTGTGTGAAGCGTGAAGGGGGCTACAACTTGAATTTCATTGTGCAGCCCTGTGTTGTAACCAACCAACCTCAGAAAGCTTCCCCGGTGCACCAGACCCTAAGGTTTACTGTGTCATAATTTGTTTTATTGTAAATTCGTTTGATTCATAGAAATCATCCAACATTTGAGATTCCTGGCATATACAAGTCTGCTTCCACTGGGAACTGACTACCAAAGGCGAAGTAGAGAGAGGGAGAAAGGAAGAGCATATGAGGTGGTAAAGAGGAAAGTCAGGGTAGAAAGGGACCTGAGAGATGCAATGAATTATTTATTAGTCCACAGCTCCCTCCTCTTCTTCATCCTTTACTCCTCCTACTCTTTCTCTTCTCACTCCTCTTGTTCCCCTGCTCCCTCTTCCTCTTCATCCTCTCCTCCTCCTTCTCTTATACTCTCTCCACCTCCCTATCCTCTACTCCCTCTTGCTCAGCATCCTCTTGTCCTTGTCTTTCATCTTTTACTCCCTCTTTCTCCTTTTTTTCATCCTCAACTCCCTCTTGGTCATCTTCCACTTCCTCCTCTTCACCCCCTTCAATCCTCCATTCTGTCTTTGTCTTCATCTACTCAGTGTTCTTCCCTTTCCCTCTTCATGGCTGACCCTCTAAATATTTTCCAAAGTTGTTGGAATGGTACTGTCTACTGCGCCACCAAGGTATCATACTGTAGAAGTGTTGTGCTTTTAGTTTGACATTGAATTTATATAGGTGATTAAATCCAGGACCAAGCAAAGTGGTGTTTATGTCAAAACCAAATAGAAAATGGAGTCAAGACCAAGTCAGAAAGTACATAAAAACATATTTTTTCACTTACCTCTAATGGTATCTAGCTGTGCAGATCATTTTTGGTCTTATTTGTACAGGTTTTGAGTTATTTGTCTTTGAGATTTCTGCCTCCGCCAATACAATGAAGGTGAATTGTCATTCTGGGAAATGCACGTTTGCTTTCTTTCTGATAGTGAGATTAGAGGATCGACATCAATCTTGTGTGTGTGTGTGTTAAGTACTGAACTGCAGTCAAGATGTGGTTAGCCTACCTTAGCATGAAGACTGGAAGCCGAGGGAAACCGCTAACATGGCTCTGTCCAAAGTGAAAATACTCCTACCACTCCACTAAAACTCACTAATTAACAAGTTGTGTCTCATTTGTGTAATCAGTACACAAACAGAAATGTAAAAACAACATTTTGTGGTTTTAGGGGGAAGTACGTGCTGGACCTATTTCTTGATTAACAGTTTATCCATCTGGTCAGCACTTCTATGCAGTGTCACTGGCTACAGTGCAGGTTGCCAGATATGGTTGCTGAGCACAGGTTTTGGTCTCTGTATAGGTTTGATGGTACCAAACCTGGTAACCTCTTTGTGACAACAAGACTTTAGAAAGAAAAAGTTAATTAAAAAATGGTTAGTCTACACCATGAAACTCACTCTAAAACTATAAATTGTAATTTTTCCTTTTCCTTTTATGTACCGATTGAACAAATTAGATACAACATATTGATTAATGAGCTTTAGAAGTGTTGGTAGCACATTGTAGACAGCCAGTCTAGATGTTTATCCCACCCTCCAGCCTTCCTGCTAAGCTAAGCTAATCATGTCCTGACTCTAACTCCATACTCATCTAACAACAGTAAAGAAAACAAATAAGCAAATTTCCAAAATGTATTCCTATAACTGGACTTGGTTGCAACCCATGACGGTGTTGGGAGAAGACCAGAGGCCAAGACCTCAATGAGTCCAAAAAGGACACAAGTCAACTGAAAAGTATTTCTTGAGACAAGACCAGACCTGAGTCAGACTGTCAGAAATATATCTATAGCAGCAATATAATCCTCTAATGTTTCAGTACATCATAAAATCATTTTGTGACTCATGAACAAAACTGAAAATCTCTTCACTAAAGAAAGAGTAAATGGGACAGTTGATCACTTGCTCAGTCCAACAAGCACTCATGGTATTACCTTCACACAACGACAGCACATCTAGTTAACTCTGGCCCATTCGCTCATTACTGTTTCCACTAACTAATGATTTCAATCTGTAAATCTAAAAAGCGTGAGAGTAGTATTTTTTACAATGTCAATTGTCTGGACTGTGTTACTGACAGATAGTGTGTTGTGTCTCTTTGTGTTTCAGGTGGCTGTTGTAAAAAAGATGAAGACAAAGACGCTGAGATGGAGGATCCAGATGAATGAAAGAGTCCCAGTTCTCTTTATTTATTACCTTCACAATATGTGTGAGTGTGGGTGTGTGTGCGTGTGTGGCGTGTGCATGAGAAAGAGAGCAAGCATTGAGTATAGATATGAGTGCATGTGTGCATTATGAACGGTACCTAAGATTTCAGGCTATCATTTGTTTACTTTTTATAATGTTCCAATAACTCATATATCATTGTCACCGTATAAACAAAAGGACTTTACTATCGGTACATATTGTGTTTTGTGTTTGTAACTAGCCTCCTATTTAAGAATGTATATTTGTATGTATGATATACTCATCTAGAAACTATATAATGGACAGTTTTAATATTGCTTCATCTTCTCACCACTATACTGCTCTTGCAAAGACACATAACTCAACAAACACATACAGGAGACATGCATATGAGCAAATATACATCTATAAAACAAAAACAGTGCAGTCAGTTCAAAGAAAAAATATTATCCTAAAGAGTTAGTTTTCCATTTCTTTCTAACCAGGTTCACTTATAATATGTGGAACCGCAGACAAAAATAATAATAAAAATAATGGTGGGCTTTCAGGTGGTGTAACACATCCTCTGGCAACCATATTGGAGTCCTGCGCTTCTTCGGCAGCTGAGAACAGCTGATGTCATGTACAATGTACAACTCTTCTGATTCAGCAGTTAAGACATGGTTAATTTGCACCCACTTTAAAGGTTGAACTTATTTTTTAATGACTGGTACATGTGGCTGATTTTGTGTTAACATAATGTAAGCTTGTTAGCTGACTAACTGTGGTATTTGTCAGGTAACTGTCACCATTTTAGTATCAACAAATCACTACACTAAAAGCGCACATCTAGTAGGTAGTAGTAAATAGAGGTTAGTAGTTGTATATGAACATACTGATCTTTGTCAGATCTTTTTTTTCTCTCCTTATTTGCCAGCCTGGGTGGGTTAAGGTTGCACATTTGAACATTTTCAAAGGGCATGCATTTTTCACAACTTTATTTTTATTTTATTTTTGACCATCATTCCCATCAGTTATCAGAAAATTTCACTCACCAGTAACATTGCTGAGATTTAGGGACTGCAATGTAAAACTATGTGCAGTAAGTAGATAAAGGTCAAAGCTGAAGCAGGAAGTAGGTTACAATGGACAGTTAGGTCAATACGTTGACGTTTAAGCTCAACATGGTGTGGCGAGTTAAGGCTGATATGCACTAGATAAAACATTTTGGCACCATCATAATACATCCATTAGCTAATAATGCTCACATTTGCCCTTGGGTTTTACTTCAAAGTAATTTAGTTTAGACATCGGTTAAAATATTGCAATGCAATGGAGGATTATAGTGGACTTCAATATTTGCACTGCGAAATAAAAGTTTGTGAGTAAAATGTTGTTATAATAGTAAGACCCTGCTTGTAGAAAAATACTAATAATAGGGATTCTTAATTTTTCCAATGGACTTCCATGATGTAACCAGATATGTGTTATGTGTTGCAACTGAAAAGCCTGTCTAACATAAATGATATCTGCTGGAGATGTTGACGGTGCACGCTTAAGACAACAGGGACAGCACCAACCAGTGTGTGTAAGAATATAGACGCAATACCGTAATTGACAACAGCTGTAAGTGTGTGTGTCTGATAGAGAGGTGTGTGCGTGTGCTAATGTGTATGAGTGTATTAAACATGGGCAATAGCTAAGCATTGTTGCTTCCATCCATGCATATGAGCTAATGTATAAAAGGTAAACACCAAGGCAATAGGCTGTGTGGCGTATTGTTTGATCTGGCCACGACAATCCATAAAAAGTTCTGCAATATTCTATCAGAAATAACTTTTTGTTCAGTTCATGAGTCAAATGTTGAGATTGATTTGGATCTTTCCTTATCTGACTAATTGTGTAGGGATGAGTGCTTTGCAGTATATGGTAGTGTGTGCAGTATGTGTACTGTAGGTGGTCATTAACCTTGATCAGTCCCTTCACCACCAACACATGTTCTCATGCAGAGACTTCCCCCATATGTGTGCCCCTAAACATGTTCTTAATGTTTTGGAACTTTTTATGACACCGTGACGAAGGTCAGCTGTATAACGTAGTATCATCTGCAAAGATGTTTATACTCTCTTTTGGTCTTTCTTTTGATGTTTTGTGTTAAAATATCTGAATATTGCAGCTTAGATGTATGGTGATAATTGTGAAGTACTATCAATACAATGGCTTCCTCTTTGATCTCAATCAGTTTGAAATCGACTGAAACAATAATATTGGCCCTGCACTGTTGATTTGCCGAAGAGATGAGGCTGCAAATGTGACGCCATGAAGAATTAGAAGCTGTGGATATTTTTCATGTCGCTCCACGGCCTCTTAAACACACTTACATACACACTCACATTTATAATATAGATGTCTTGCCTGCTTGGATAAACTTTCCGCACCCATTTAGTCCTATCAGCTACAGTACGGTATAAACCTGCAGCCCCTCCATGTCTCCCTACAGCTCGTATTTGCTTTCCAGTCTGTCACATTCAAGGACAGGTTTGGATTTTTTCATGTCTATCTCAATACAGCACTCACTTAATGTAATAATTCCTCTTCTCCATTACGACCGTGAAGTGATACTTTCATAGAGTGACTGCAGTGTAAGAAAAGGTTCATTGCCAAAATGCATTCAAAGGTTCAGCTGTATTATGAGGCTTCAGCAGTCTTGAATTAGCCGAATTGAGGTGTCTTCATTGGGGCAGTCGTTTGTACGTTTATTGACATATTTTTCTCAAGAGCTGGTGGACCAAACCAGAGTTTAAATGACAAGCAATATTGGACTTCCATTTGTCAGGTGGCTGGGATGGGATGTCCATGTTGTTCTGTTGCTGGAGTTGTAAGCTGGTACATACATCATAACATCATAAGTTGACTCATTGTTGAGATGTTCTTTGTGTCTTTTCTGTCCTTTAGTGGTCAAAAACCACTTAATTAAGCTTTAAATATACTTGTTACTGTTTGGCTAATTGGGAACTGCAGGGCAGGACACAGTAAAGGGAGACTTAGCCAAATCAAGTGCAATATGCAACGAAAAGTATCCCTGTCAGGTTACCTGACCTGACCTGACTGTCTTGGGAAACACAGAGACAGAATTCCGTATAAACAAAGGTAACTTCCTAAAATACTTACTTGATTTGGCTAACTCAAAGTGCTTTCTATCCATCTTTATGCATATTTTCATGGAAATTTGCAAAAACGTTTTTACGCTTGGCTAAGGTGGAAAACTTGATGTATCAACAAAAACAAAATGTGACAAAGTGCAATCAGTGTGGAGTGATGAGGAGACTGTTCCTCAAATTATACATGAAACAAACATAAATAGCATATTTCCATCACATTTTCTACATGGTTTTTGTTCATTTTAGGTTGATATTAATGGCGTTGGACTGGAGAAGTAGTTCAACCAACTGTTTATTTTGATGCACGCAACTCCTAATATTTGCATAACAGTAGTGGATGGAAACTTGGTTTCAGAATGCTGAATATTAGTTTCAACTGAACTTTGGAATGCATTTTTACACAGAGCAAGGACTGTGAATTTTGTCCCCCATCTTTTACAGTGTGATTACAGCAACCCACAACTCTTTCAACGTACATGTGAGTAATGAGTTAAAGGGTAACACCGGTATTTTTAAACCTGGGCCCTATTTTCACAAATTTTGGGGTCTAAATGACTAATTGTCACCAAAAGCTTTGGAATTGGTCCAGTAGATCGCCTCCGCCGGCATCCGCGAATGGGCTGCAATGGCTGCAACATATTCCTTTGGGGCAACTGTGCCCGTGAAAAGTCCACTAAAAGTGCTTGTTTTTGCCACTGACAGACTCAGACTGTTATTCTAAGTGTCTGACAACGTTATGGAAAGGATCCCTGCAGAGACAGACCGTTTGTTAAGGAGTAAGATCCTTTTTATTTAGCCAGAAACAGAATTCTTGCTCAAGGAAAAGTCTTGCTCTGAAATCTCGTGAGAGGTTATGAGTTGTTGCCAAAATTTGTAAAAATAAAGCCCAGCTGCCAAGGTTTAAAAATACTGGAGTTACCCTTTAAGGTAGACTTGAAAATATCTGAACCTATCCTTTAAAGGAGGAAAAGCAATGAAGAGAAGGCATTGGAGTCTTATAGCGCTTTGACATTTTACCACGACTGTTACAGTACAGCTTCTTCAACCATAGACAGTAGTTGTTCTGAGACAAAGTAAATAATTATGGACTAGACTCTCCGTAATAGAGTTTTGAAAATGTACTTTAAAGAAAAATCAGTTTGCCCTACATTTCAGCCTGTATGGTCACTTTTATGCATTTACTTTGCCCTTAATGATCCTTGCTTTGCCTGACAGAAAGCAAACCAGCCCTGCTTACAAATGTAAATATCGTCCATCATTTTGAATCTTTACCACAGATTGAGGAGAGGTCGTAGAAATTCTGTATTTGAAGTTATCTCACGGCTTTTCAGTGTCATCCCCAGGCTGTGATTGTGCGGTGGAAAAAAAGGGGAGGAGATGGGGTGTGTAATGCCAGTAAAGCGGCGTGACAGAAGAGGGTTAATACCATCGAGCTGTGCTAAGATAGCCCAGCCTCGTGTGGCTTTAAGGGATTGCAGGCAGTATTAGCTGCTGAATAATTATTTTTGGGATGTTTCTCCTTTTGCACACTTTTGGTGTGGCACACATCGCTTCGTTTCCCCCTCAACACTCTTACTTCTGTGGAGCTTTGGCACCCTGCAGTCTTGTACGAAAACTTATATTTTTGAGTCCTGTGTGGGCAGAGTTTTTGAACGCACTCTGTTCAAACTTGAATGTTCTTCATATATTTCAAATAAAGTCCAGAGAAGGAAAGACTAGGTGGAATTGCACATTTAGCACTGTGACAGGAGAATAATATCAATAGAAATGTCAAAGGTGGAAATTGACTGAAGGTGGTGACACCTTCTATGAAGTGAAATAGTAATGCTCTACTATGTTTGTATACAGGGTTGCAAATGTCCCCTTAATGCTCAAAGAGAAATCATATATGAATATACATATATGACTAATATAAATATATGGCATCTATTTTTGGCGTTCTTTATCATGTGGATAGAAGTGGTATCAATAGGAAAAACATATAGGTTGGATTTATCGTGCATCCTTGCTGTGCTGAACAATTAATCTGTGTTTGCAACTTTTTTTCAACAAAGCTTCTCTTGCATTTTCTTTTTCTTTTTGTATGCTGCACTGAAAATACATCATTTTCACAAGTGGTTTGGAAAACAGAAGTGTCGTCAATCACTTCATTAAGTGAAACTATATAGTATACAGTAGAATAGTTGTTGCATTATTTGTTACAACCTGTATGTAATGTTATTATGGAAGATGTAATGTCCTTCTGTAAATGTTGTTTAATGTTGTTTTACCTGAAATAAAATTTATTAATGCTTCAGATGTGTCTGTGGAGCTCTGACTTTGACTCTGCTCTCTATCGATTGCCTGTGGCTGTATTACAACATCTACTGTTGTCCTTTCCTATTCCCCTGTTCTTAGTTCAATTTCTGATACATAATTTTCATGAAGACAAGGGAAAGCCAAGGGCCTTGCCTTGATCACCAGCTGCTCGAGGACAGGGTGTGTTCTTAGACTTTCCAGTACTTTTGGAACATATTTTGTTCCTACAGGGGTCTTACACAACTCTACATTGAACAATTTTAAAGGACAATATTAGTGTTTTTGCATGTTTCTGCCCTTTGCCTGGAAGGCAGCCATTGATTATTGAGTGGAAACGACAGACTGTATATAAAGATGGACGTCCTACTGTACAAGCATGAAGCTAAAATATCCCAGATACGGGAGCTGACATCTTGCACTGGTGACGTCATTTGAAGCCAGAGTCTGCGTAGGAGTGATCCGCAGTGGAGCCGGGGTGTCGAGTTCCCGCCCATACACCTCTCTAAACCAATCGCGAGCAAACTCACAGTTGTCAATCATGACGTGACACCCCGTTTTTATAGCATCAAATAACTATAAACTGGAGGGAGATACTGAGAGCACCCGTAGTTGTAATATGATTAAATGGTCGAAAACAGAACTAAATGCGGTTTTAAATAGAAAGAAAAATTAGAAATAAACTATGTTTAAGTTTATGTACATTAGACTTAACCATAGGAAGCAGTGTCAGTATAATCATCTGTCATCGGCTGCTAAACCTTTTTGTTTCTCTCACAGCCCCACTGCATCACTATATCAAAATCAGAGAACGTATGTTTAAGGTTGAAGGAAAGCTGTATTTGTATTTTGGCTTTTCTCTCTTTTCTTGACGTACTACAGTGTTTGTCAATGTCCATCATTGTCTAGTTATTTTCTAATCATTTCCCCTGAAACTGAAATGGTTCATCTCCTCACAGGGTTAATCCTTGACATGAATTGGAATCTACTCCACTAGAATCAAGTATGCATGATACATTGCTTTGCTGCTCTGTGCAGCTTGAGAGTATGTTTTGTGTCATTTGCAAGTACCAGTTGAGACATAATTTCCTGTAATCAGCCATTGCATGAAAAATCTGTTTATTACTAGGCAGGGAGACGTCAGCCAAAGGTGGAAAAATACATATGATCCCTAACGTAGACAAGATGAGAGCAAGGCTTAACAACTGCCACTGTAGTCTGTCTGTCTGTTAGTAGGAGGAGAGAAACAAGGAGTGTAAAATGCACACTGACTCAGGAATGCTAGAGCTGGGCTGTACAGAGGAGAGAGGGATAAGAACTGCAACCAAACTTGTGCTACCAGAATGTGTTGGTACGTTTGTCTTTAGGCTCTTGTTGACAGTTTTATCACTATATATCAGAAAGGCCTTGTGGATATGTGACATGAGATGATCTGTAGAGTTTATGGACAAAATATGAGACAAAAAACACAGTATAATACATTTATGTTAAGTATTTCTTAAGATGCTTGACAGAGGTGAACTGAAATTAACCTTAGGGAAAATATGCAGGTCCACCCTAACCCCCCATCTGTAGGTCCTACTGAGAGAGAGAGAGAAGGAATGTTTTTTATCTCAATATTACATGATGCTTTGGCAATATTGTCTTTGTTACACCAACATTATCACACACACACCTACACCAACATCAACGCACCCTCCAAACACACACTTCCACAGTCTCACATATGTGTATGTAAGGTTTTTGCTATTTTCTTGTTTTTTATTAAAGCTTTTTATTTTATTATTCTTATTATTATTGTTTTAATCTCATTATTACCTGACGCTTTGGCAATATTGTCACTGTTACGTTCATGGCAACAAAGCTAATTGAATTGAGAGAGAGAGAGAGAGAGAGAGAGAGAGAGAGAGAGAGAGCTGTAAAGCCGCTTAAAGTGAGACAGATGTAAACAGGAAGTATGTTGGATATATCCCACATCAGGGCCCAAATATTGTTGAAATGACTTATTTAAACACAATGCTGAATTGGTCTTTCTAAAGTAGCTATTTAATATGTTTTTATCTTTATGTAATTTAATTTGTATTATTTTTGTTTTAACACGTTTTCGTTTTTTATATGATTCTTAATTTGCATCTCACTATTGCTGCAAATGCACTTACTTTATACTGTCACTATACTTTAAAGCACTTTATAAAACTCTACACATATAAGTTACTGAAATAAACTGTAGCGTAATTTTTCCTTTTCTTTGCCTTTTTTTTTTTAATCAGGTAGCCTAAATGTCTGAGATTTCAAATGAGTCCTTGCCAAGAAGGCAGCGTAGAAACAATTGTTAAAACATTAAACACAATGCAAACAGACTGTGTCACATGTTACTGAAGAGCGTTAATTAAATGTAGGCTCATTAAAATGCATATAGCCAATGAGTAAGCCTATTTGAGTTTTCAAACCCATTTCCAACTATTAGTATAATGCTGTATTCGGGACTGTTATTTAGAAAGTTTTGACCGGAAGCGCTGTTGAATCGTGGCTCACTTGACCTTCCTGGGAATGACAGTGAGGGAGAGCAGAACAGGTTTGAACGACAGACTGACGCTGTGTCGGGCAGACTGAAGACTGGAGCAATCCTTTTCTTGGAGGAGTACGCTTAATTTTTTGTGGATTTTAACCAGAGAAGCCGAGTTTGATATTAAAATCTGTTTTGTTTTTTTTCCACATTCTCCTATCACCTCGGCGCGGTCAGAAGTCGGAGGAAAGGAAATTCCTCTGCAAGAAGCTACTTTTACCTCGGAAAGAAACCGCCAACAAAGAGCCTTCAAGGAAGTAGGCTGCTGCCTGGCGAGGTAACGTAAGTTAATAAAGCAACACATAGAAAGTACGGCAGCGGATATATTCTTCACTATGGTTTACGACAGACTCCTTCGTGAGGTTTTGACTATATTGTTTTTTATTATCTTACTAAACGTGGGGATTTTCCGAGTAAATGGGCAATACGGCGGCGGTGACCGAGGAATGTCAATACCGGAGCACGGATTTTGCCAGCCGATTTCCATTCCGCTGTGTACGGACATCGCGTACAACGAGACCATCATGCCAAACCTGCTGGGTCACACCAACCAGGAGGACGCGGGGCTGGAGGTCCACCAGTTCTACCCGCTGGTGAAAGTCCAGTGCTCTCCGGATTTAAAGTTCTTCCTCTGCTCCATGTACGCTCCCGTGTGCACGGTGCTTGAGCAGGCGCTGCCTCCGTGCCGCTCTCTGTGCGAGCGCGCGCGGCAGGGCTGCGAGGCGCTCATGAACAAGTTCGGCTTCCAGTGGCCCGACACCCTCGCGTGCGAGTCCTTCCCGGTCCACGGCGCGGGAGAGCTGTGCGTCGGGCAAAACAATTCGGACCGCACCGAGCCGGACAGCCCCGGACCGTACACTACCGAGCGCACACTTTCTGACCCCATGAACGGTCAGTTCAGGTGCCCGGCCTCGCTCAGGGTGCCTCCCTACCTGAACTACCGCTTCCTCGGGCAGGAGAACTGCGGCGCTCCGTGCGAGCCAAAGAGATCTCATGGGATGATGTACTTCAGCGAGGAGGAGCTCAAATTCGCGAGGATATGGATCGGCATCTGGTCTGTATTGTGTTGTGCTTCCACATTATTCACAGTGCTGACCTACCTGGTGGACATGAAGCGCTTCAGCTACCCAGAGCGGCCCATTGTCTTCCTTTCAGGCTGCTACACTATGGTCTCCATTGCATACATCACTGGATTTTTACTGGAGGATAAGGTGGTTTGCAATGACAGGTTTGATAATGACATAAGAACTGTGGTGCAGGGCACTAAAAAGGAGGGATGCACCATCCTCTTCATGATGCTGTACTTCTTCAGCATGGCCAGCTCAATCTGGTGGGTCATTCTGGCTCTCACCTGGTTCCTGGCAGCAGGGATGAAATGGGGCCACGAGGCCATCGAGGCTAACTCTCAGTACTTCCACCTAGCAGCGTGGGCTGTGCCCGCCATCAAGACCATTACCATCTTAGCTGTAGGGCAGGTGGATGGAGACGTGTTGAGCGGGGTTTGCTTCGTGGGCATCAACAGTGTGGATGCCCTGCGGGGCTTTGTCCTGACGCCGCTGTTTGTTTACCTATTCATCGGAACCTCTTTCCTCTTGGCTGGCTTTGTGTCCCTGTTTCGCATTCGGACCATCATGAAGCACGACGGCACCAAGACAGAGAAGCTGGAGAAGCTGATGGTGCGGATAGGGATCTTCAGCGTGCTGTACACTGTGCCAGCCACCATCGTCATCGCCTGCTACTTCTATGAGCAGGCCTTCAGAGAGCAGTGGGAGAGGACATGGATCAGCCAGACGTGTAAGACGTACGCCGTGCCGTGTCCCATCCAGAACCACCCCAACATGAGTCCCGACTTCACCGTCTTCATGATAAAGTATCTCATGACGCTCATTGTGGGCATCACCTCCGGCTTCTGGATCTGGTCTGGGAAGACCCTCAACTCCTGGAGGAGGTTTTACACGAGACTGGCCAACAGTAAACAGGGTGAGACCACAGTGTAATGTGGTTTAACCCCATCATCCCTCGCACAGACTGCTTAGTGACAAACTGAATGATAATCTTCTTTATTATTGTCTTTTGATTTTTCTCGGACTTACAGGAGACACTTGGTATGTTTTTTAATGTACATATACATTTGTGAGATTTTTGTAAGTATATATTTGTATTTAAAGATTTAAACATTCTTTCTTTTTTTTAAGAAACAAACACTTTTTTCATACTTTGGACATAATGGAATTCATCACAAAGAGCCAGCTGACCATCAAGTATCCCATAGTCTCATGACCTGACTTACTGTGGACACCACTGGGAGTATTTCACATCAAGTGTTTGTGTCTTTGAGCAGTGAACTGCCTGTGAGCGGTGGGTCTATTCTAAGCAGAGTCCCGTGAAACCCAAGTGCTTCCTCGTGGCTCCCTCTTATCCTGATTAACCAGCTGTAGTTTGTCTCCGTTATACAGTTGAGCAGCAGTTGCCTGGGTCTGAAGGGAAATGTCAGCAGTCTGGGACAAGAAAAGGTGCACAGGTTGTGAATGTGAGTCATTGTGACAGATGGTTGTGGCATGTAGCCCAGGCTCTGCCAGTTATAGCATTCCTTTCCAAATAAAGCACACATAATCATGTCAGGTTAAAGGACCATACCAGTGTTTTTGCATGTTTTAGTTATGAAAATGATGTGTATTTTACAGTTACCTAATTACTTTTAATTGTGTTTTCCCTACCTTCCTGGAAACAGTTTTCCTTTCATTGAACTACAATTTGAAAACCAACTTACAGACACTTTAAAATTGGTTGAGCTAATTCTACACAGTGACTATTATGACTGTGCCTAATTTTGTTAAAGTTATTATATTGTGCATAATGCAGTAGGACACAACAATTTCACAACTTTAACCAAAATGAAAATAGATAACATGTTCACTGATTTATTTTACTGTGAAGTTTCAAGACTCTGTATGGAAGTGAATTTTCACCTGCAGTAAAATGAACAGAGACCAAGGGCTGCCTGGTAGGAAGGAAAACACATTCAAAAATATAAAACATAAGGGTATGTTGTTTAAAAAACAGTCGGCTGCAACGTAAGTCATATGTACTTCAAGGGCCTTAAACATGCAAAAATACTAGTGTGTTCCTTTTCAACAGTGATGAAAACAGCATTAATATAGGAGATTTTTGTTTAATAAAAATACAAAGCTGGAAAACATAAAAATCAAACAGAAGACCTCTGTGTGTTCAAACACATTTTAAATTTAGAATTTCTGTATACAGTGCTATGTAAAATCACTGGACACCCTTTGAGCTTTTGCAGTTTATTTTGCTCACATCAAAGTAATAAGGAAATCTGATTTATTTTCATGCAATTACTTCAACTAAATGAAAAACTGTGTAGAAGTAGGTGCACTCTTTGTGTCATCAGAGTAGAGAAAAAAAGATGATTAGTCGAATAATCGATTAGACATTATTCCGTTATTTCTTAAGCACAAATGCCAAACATCTGCAGGTTCTAACCTCTCTTTTCAATGTGAGGATTTTCCACTTTTTGGTCATTTATTATTGTAATGGGAATATTTTTGGGTTATATATATATATATATATAAAATATTATTATTTTTATTTTTTCTGACATATTAAAGAAAACACTATTAATTGAGCAAATAATCTATAGATTAATAATGAAAATAACCGTTAGTTATAATCTTCATCAGATTAATTGTGTCAATGAGAAATATTTGCTGAAACCTTAACATTTTATGCTACTCGGATGGTATGTTTAGGTTGTAACTGCAGTTTTTGAACATGATTCAGAACTGTAACCATTTTGACTTTTATTGCCAGCAAAAGCTAAGAACTAATCTCAGTAGAATTTGAATGCATTTTAGGGTGTAGCCTGGGTTCAGTTTCAGAAAACATGAGCATATTGTGGAATGTGAGGCTTATCGACAGCTTCGAGGTGAAGGTAGTTCAGGTTTCAAAAGAAATATAAATGATCATACTCCCCTTACTTTAACTGAGGGTATTTTAAGAGTTTGTTGAGGTTATGTTCTCAAATACTGAACAATAAATGCTCCTGCATCTGTTGCTTTATTTTATTCTGGTTATCTATATATAAAATCCTGATGGCACAGGGGATATAAGCATACATATGTTTGAAAACCATAGTTTACAATTGTATTGTAACTTCATTAGAATCAACAGGATTTCCTGTACAAAAACACATTGTTCAAAAGCTTAAGGGGCATCCAAACTTCAACATGGCACTGTAAATATGTTATATCTAGAGTTGAGAGTCGGACAGGTTGTTTAGCATGCACATATCATAAATGTTTGTAACAAAACATACTTTTGATTCATTTTACTGGCACATTTCCTTAACCTGGATGGTGAAATGTGTCGTTTATTGTTGAGAGGAGACTTGGGTAGGTCTGCAGAGTAATTTGATCCTGGTGAACATAGCTGCATGTCTGCACTGTGGGACTGAGTAGCAGCCAGCAGCTTTCATGTCTTCCACTGCAGGAGAAAGGAAGCCTTGTGTTGAAATGCAGAGCGGCTGCCGTCAGTGCAGCTCAGCTCACACACACACATCATGGCTTGTGTTCTTGTCAAATGCTCCTCACACGGTGCTTCCGGTTCATAATAATCCTTTTATTGTGTTGACGGCTCTACAATAGTCACAGCTTTGAAGTAATTTCCTTTGCATTTGCTATGAAGAGAACCTTTATATTTATAGAAAAGAATCTTATATATACTGTACGTTGATTGCTTTATGAGAATAAAAACAATCTCACCATTGCAACTGTCAAGCCTTTGTAGGATGTCTTTTTCCTTAAAATGGTAAAGGAACAGTTATCTGCTTGTTTGCCATTAAAGGATAGGTTTAGATTTCTTCAGGTCTATCTTAATGCATTACCCACATGCCATATGTGCTTTGGAAAAGTTATTGGCCTTTTAAAATCATTCTTCCTGTCCATACTGGCTACGAAGCAATCCCTTACAAGATTTCAAGGTAAGTGATGGGGGACAAAACCCACGGTCCTCATTTTGTGTAAAAATGCGTCCAGCTGAAGCTAATATGAGGCTTCAGCAATCTGAGTTAGCCAAATCATGTGGGGATTTTTAGTTCAAAATTCCTTCTTTGTGTTTCTCTGGACAGTGTTTCCCTGCTGAGCTGCGGCGGAGGGGCTATAGCAAAAATAGGAAATTCTGTACTAAAAAGAATGTAATGTTAGAGGATACCAAGTTGATTTGACCATTTGCTGAACCTTCATATTAACTTTGTACTTTGCGCAGAACGAGGACTGGATTTTGTCCTCATCTCTTACATTGAAATTATGTTAGGAAGGGATTGCTTTAAGACCAGTATGGACAGGAGGGAAAATGACAGCAATCAATAACTCTTTCATTGTATGTATGGGCATGTGAGTATTGTTTTAAGACACACTTGGAAAATTGTAAACTGATCCTTTATACTTAAAAATCAAATGATAATGAGAACATCAATAAAGAGCTTAAGCCCTGACATCACGTCCGGACTAGCCTCTGTTCCACTCGCTTCTGTAACTCAGTGTAATCTCTAGGGCTACCCCCGACCACAGATTTTCCTAGTTGACCAGTAGTTAGATCAAGCCATTAGTCGACTAGTCGTCATTCGCTTATGATATTAATCATTTAAATATGTATTACAAGCGCACGTACGAAGCGAGCCACCTGTTAACAACGATGCTAGCGGCAAAAGTGGTAACGATTCTGAATGTGTCGGAACAACCAGCAAGGAGACTGAACATTTTCTTATTTCAACACAGTTTAACATCGTCCCTCCGCTGTCTCCGTCAACTTTACCCTGGCTAGCACCAACGATAGGCTAGCATGATAAACCTTCACTGATACTTAGCCTATGGCTAGGTCTAACAGATGATACACATTTACAATCTTCAACAGATAAACATTCCCATGTTTTGTATTTTTTATCTGAAAAGTGAAATATAATTTTTTCTATTGTAACTCTGCCAAAACTGATGGGATTGGGCTGATTTTTGGATGCGGACTCAACTACCGGGTGTACTTTGTGTGGACTTCATGGCAGTTGTGTCTCTTTTAATCCTACATTTGAAGCGTGTTCTTATAATACATCCTGATTTGAAGACTGAATGCATCACAGCGGCTCGACAAGATGGTCCCATGTTCCTGACTCCGTGTATCCAAACTTATGGAAGATATTTCCACACACTAAGATCTATCACAGAAAAAACTACAGCTCCCATCAAAAAACTACAAGCGCAGCTGCGCAGGTATTTGCGTCATTGTGACTTGGTTTCGTCCATATCCATAAAACTCACCAACGCTCTCTTCTAAAGTCATTTTAGCTTTAACTTTTTAGCTGTGATCTCTGTTGCCTAAAAACTTTTAGTGTTCAGTCTTCTCTGTCCTGCTGTCATTACAGACTGTAGCTAACCGAGACCCCTCGACTAGCCTGTAATGTTGAGCTGTGACATTAAGCCTGCGAACATCTAGGGCTTATGGGAAATGGTGTTTAAGGCCGTCCTTATCTAAACATAATCTGTTCCAAGACTGTAGTTTAAGTTATTAGTATAGTTACAAATGTCACAGAGATTTTGAATTAGGTTTTTCCAGTGGCCGACAAGGGCAAATGCGCTACAATGACCCAAAACATTTGCATTAGCCCGAAAACAAATGCAACAGAAAAACGCTGCATATCCAGTCAGTAAAACAGAAGTTCTCCAGGCCTCTGGGTTCCTGCATTCAAAGTTTTACTGAAGTGAAAATAGAAATGAGAGCAGCTAAATGAAGTTAAAGTACTCATTATGTAGAATTGACCCTTTTAAAGTCATATTGTGTTATGTATTCTCTTCCTCTCTCTCTCTCAATTTCAACTTTGCTTGTTCTAAAGGGTGATACTGCTTCAAATCATGAAACAGGTTTGTGGTGTGGCTCGTCTTAGCTGGCACAGTTTGCTCTGTTTTTTGTTGGATTGTAAATAGCCAAAACATCTCCAAACTACTGTTTAAGTAACTAAGTTGAGTGACCTTTCTTGTCGACGATGGCTTCGCCCTGCTTCAAGCTGGTCATGGGCACTGCATTTTCTTTGGTGTCGCTCATTTCACTTACCTGTATTTTGCTTATTTCGCTCCAACTACAATCCTGTTAGCCACTGTGTCTGTAAACATACCTCTATTTCTCTCTTCTGATTGTCTCTTTCAATCCTGGCTTCTGATTGGCTCGGAATCTGTAGCTCCCCTCGGCTTTACAGAGCTTCATAGTAAGTTTCAGCTCGTTGTGGTGTTGTTTTCGGCCACAGCAGGCTGACTATTTTCAGTTAAAAAGCTCTAAAAACCCACTGAACACTACCTGCTCAGCAGCAAACAGCAGACAGACAGTTAGAGACCAGCTGGTGGACATAGTGGAGCATTTAGCAGCTAAAGAGCCTGATACCCGACTCCAAATGAATGATAATGTTGCTGTCTAACTGCTGGATGTGTAAATAAGCAACTGTTTGCTAACAAGTTCGCCATTGCAGTTTAAGAGGTGATAATGTCAATGTTGTGTCCACAATTTGTTGCACTGACCCATGTGGCAAAAAAAGGATAGTATAGTATACTATAGTGTAATCATCTAGTATAGTATAGACATCTGAACTATGTCACAGATAGCAATGCACAATGATGTAAGGTACATTCAAAGGGGCACTTACATATTATGTTACATATCAAGTTCTGTCATTAGGGAGTGCTACTCTGTGAAATCAGTAAGTAAGTTAGAGACTACAGATGTATAACAGAAAGACTGTGTTACAAACTGGGGGTGTGGAGTTTGAATGGGGGGTCTTAACGAAAGACGCAATCAAGTTGCAATACAGGAAGTGTAGAATCCTGCTTTTTTATTTATAGACTTGACCAAAACTAGGGATTAAAAATTCCGACATCTTGGCCTCTGCTTCTTCAATTTTGACCATTCTTTTTTAAATCTGTTTCTTGTGAGTCCTCCAACTTTATTGAAATGCAATACTAAATCTAGTCTAGGGATACTAGCAGTACCCCTTTAATCTACAAGAGCGAGATATGTACATCACAGTATAAATTACATGTCAGCATTACTCCCGTGACTCCAAATTGGCTACACATTAAGAGAAAATCATATTCTTTCCACAATTACTCCTGTTTTTAGCAATCACTATACTGTATATAATAACATGATATATATTATATAGGAGCTACACCATAATCAACATATTAACAGATCATTTTGTGAAGTAGTTTCATGAGCTGAATCAGTTGTCAACATTTTTCAGCACAACAAAACAGACAGCAAGTCATGACCCACATAACAAGTCATTATTTTGTTATCTACTAAGATAATGGCTTGGTACATAGCTAAGGGCGTCTGCAGGATACATGTGATCAGTAGTACAGAGAGTGAGTATGGTGGAAAAGTTATGCACGTTAAAAGAAAATCATATTTTTTCCCACAGGTGGGAATTAGGAGGTATTTGGGAATCATTTTGGTGCCAAAAAAAAGCACAAGACAGCAACAAACTTGACCCTGATAGAAAGGTCCTTGAGTTCTGCGATGCAACCCAAAACCAACGGGTTCCAACAAAGTTTGGGTTCGGGTCGTTTTGTGCAGAGCATCAAGCTCAGGTTGGTTTGGGTTTGTATAATTTCAAGTGTAATTTATTAAAACATTTCTGTCCTCCATGACTGGGCCAATCATCTGGGTCCATGCATGTCATGTGTAGCAAGTAGGTAGGCAGTGCCCAGTGAGAAGAGGGAAAGAGACAGACTATGCGTTGCATTTTCTTGCAAACTAATGGTCAACAATGGATAAAATAAAGCAAAAACATGGCTTCTTCTTCTGTATTTCTACCTTTGTGCCTCTTGCTTGTAAGCAGCAGCTGTTATTGCTGCGGGCCTTTCTAGACCTGCCTGTTGTCTTCAGCCTGCTCTGATGAACATTAGGGCATAACACCTTAGGCTGTACTTTATAAAACTAATTGGCTGTGTCACCGTCCAGCTTAAATAGCCACACAAGACGCGTACCAGTTTTGCAAGTTTTTCCTCCCCTAGGCCAACTTGGAAAGCATTGCTACTCCCAGCAAGATGTGTGCTACTGCTGCCACGTGTTTCTGTTTTTACCTGAATCACCTCAGCTACTAGACACACATTTAAGTTCCTGTGCATCCTGTGCAGTTGTACATTACCGCTCACTGATTTCCAAAGCATAGATAGTGTTTTTCCTTCCTTCCGGGCAGTGTTTTCAGTTCATTTAAATGTGATATGAAAATCACATTGCAAAGTCAGGTAATCCCTGACAGTGAACATAATGTCTGCTTTTATTGTCATGAGTTATGTTATTGTAGCATATTATAGTGTATTCAGATACTTGATCTTAGTAAAAATAGCAAAAGCACACTGTAAAAATGTATGTCCTGCATTTAAAAGTTTACTTCAGTAAGAGTACAAAAGAAGCAAGAGTGGCAGCAGCTCAGGTGGTAGAAGGTTGGCATAGGCGTTGGTGGTTTGATCCCCTGCTCATCCTGTACATGTCAAAGTGTCCTCAAAAATAAGTTGCTTTGGACAAAAATTAACGTAAAAAGTATTAGCAGCAACATTTACTTACGTTTTAATAGTAAAAGTACTCATAATGCAGAAAGGCCCCTTACAGATTGTTATAATATATTTTTTTTATATTGGTTTAGTGTTATTGATGCATTAATGTGATATGTAAGCAGCACTGTAATGTTGGAGAAGGTCGAGGTGGAACTAATTCTAACTTTGTATATAGTTATAGTTTTTATATGTAAACTCTTAATTTGTAAAGCTGTCAAATACATGTAGTGCAATTAAAGTAGAATTTTTCCTCTGAAATACAGGGCTGTAGCTACAATTGAGAACACCAAGATCACGTCCTAGGTAATTTTTCTGGGTATTTTTGGGTTTAATGACATGAAGAGAAGTTCAATTATATGATTACATTTTTAAGGCTTGTTCTTGGACTAAATATCTTTACATTTAAAAAGGTTCTGGGTACAAAATTCAAAATTATAGCAGCTGTGAGTCGGGGCCGGGCTAATAGCTAAGCTAAATGAACCTATGGAGAAATGTGTAGAAAGGGCATTTTGAGCAGCAGGATGAAGAAGAAGAGGAGGGAGAGGAAAGGGGGGAAGAGGAGAAGGCAAATGACAAATACAGGAAGGCCATCAGCAGAACTGTCCAGACCAGAATTATGATTAAACCTTGAATTCATGTGTCTCTAATTCAAACAGCAAATGCCTGAGTAGGTAGAAGATGTTCGTTCAACATCACCTGGGTCTTGAAATCACAACGTTTGCTACCAATAGCACGTCATGATCATGTTTAGCTACCTGCCGAGTGAGAAACCATAGATGGCTTTACACTATGAGTTAGGCAATCACCAGGGTTGCAGGTAAAGGCAGATTTCAAACTAGTGTAAAAAATTCAGTTATCATGACAAAATTCTGAGAATTTGTGTACTTCATCAAAGAGAATGTCTGTACTTTAGTTTTTACTAAGACTGATTGCTTCATAAGTCACAAACTGATGTTTAAAGATGCTCTATTTCCATTGAATGCAATAGTTTACATGACGATATCAAAATACTGTCAAAAATTCAGTTTTTGAGATACAATTCTGAAATTTACGACACTACATCTACCATGACATCAAAATGTTGTCATTTATTTTCATGAATATTGGAGATTTATTTAATGAGAATTAGCAGTAGCTGTGTACAGTACTGTTTACAGTAAAACATTTTGATGCAATGCGGGCTCAGTTTTTGATCATTCAAAAATCTGTCTTGATAGTTTGTGGAGGACAGTTTGTTGTCAATTGAGCAGAAAATGTGGGAGGAGATGGGTTTAATTAGTTTTATGGTTTTTGACAAAAAGAGAGTGATGGACTTAATAATTCCTGTCATCTCGAAGCATCTGAACATTTCTGCTCACTTGGGCCTACGTTTTGGTGAAAGTTGCAAAGTGGTAGCCCAAAAGACTGATTTGTTTTAAACTTTAGATGGTTTCTGTAGCACGACCATCTGGACTGGTAGCCCACAATACCAGTTGAGGAAGTTTGGCATAGGACTGGACCTATGTGCAAAGTTTTGTTTAATTTCATGCATGGGAAGGCAGACTTCCTCGTAAGAAGAAGAAAATTGGCAAATACAAGAGGCAGCAGAGCTGCCCGGCCCCTAATAAAAAGCATTTAGCATTCTTTAACAGAATTACAAACCTGCCAGTATACAGAAGGATTTGAAACAACATTTAGACCATAATGTAGGGGGATAACATTTGCAAAAATATATAATTGAACAATTAAATGAATACATAAATGCAAAATGTTATGATATTTTTTTTCTCAGGTGGATGGGGTTCTGCTGGGGGCTGCTGGACTCATGACCTCAGTATTTCTAAAATCCTGGTGTATAAAGTAGCATAACATGGAAATAGAAGTACCATGAAATAATAAGTACAGTATTTGAGTAAACGCAGTTACTTAGTTATTTTCCACCACAAACTCAAACTAGTTTCAAGTCACTGGATGTTGTATGGACATGAAGTAAAACAAATGGCTGTGGTAAATGTGGTAAAACTATAGTAAATTCTATAGTACCCTTTGCAAAATGGCCAACAATAATTAAAAATACACATCATTTGTAGTATATGGGCTAAAACTTAAAACAATGGTATAATCCTTTGAGTTTTCATTACTGCAAATAGCCATTGTAGTCTCTTACCGTATGTTTTTCACTACATGTACACATAACTTATTTGTATATGAAACAGAATATTTTAATACAATGTGGGTACTCTTGCACTGAGTGGAATATGCTATAAATAAGAACCACAGGCCTCAGGAAAATGGACCTCCACTGTTCTTTTTTTCAAAGGTTTCTATTTTACTCCTCATTGTTGAATTTCAAACTGCCTCAAGGTCAGCAGTGTGTTTCTGCAGCTCTTCTCTTACAGCAGCAGCAGCAGTTCACCAAATGAGCTGGCACCATGCTGCCTGACACTGTGAACTCCACCTGCTTGTCTCCACCTGTGGATGACTGATGTGTTGTTTTTTATACTTCTTAGGCTGTCTCTCACTCATACACCCACGAATGTCGCTGCCTATGCTGCGCAAGTCAGATCACTGCCTTTCACTTGTTCCCTTTTTATCTCTTTTCCTTCCTTCAGCTGTCGGTTCCATGCACTGACAGACAAAGGTTACATGCAAGTGTTCACATATCATTTGCATTACAATTTAGATAAGGTCTGCTAAATCCCTAAACCTATATATGGCCTTGTGTCTGCGCTAATGCCAGTGTGGAGATTACAGCACAGTGGGAGCAGAGAGAGGCCCTGCATTTCTCCCTTAGGAGTTGTTGTCAGTTCTTTAGCTCACATCATAATGAAGGTTTGGGATAGTGTGTGACGGTGTTATCAAAGATCGCACTGTTAAGCTTTTCTCTCGAGACAGAGAGGGAGCAGCTCCAAACACAGTGTCAATCACAGGGGCACTGTGTCTTGGGAGACTGAGGGGGAGGGGGGTAGTATGATTATCTTTCACAGCTCCCACCCATATCTCCACTCACCACATCTGCCCAGTCTACTCTCTCTCTCTCTCTCTCAGTTGCTTTCTTCTTGAGTTGAATCCATAGTTCATGAAAATTTCAAGGCTGTCATGTCTGAAGCCACTTCACAGCTTCAGAACCAAGACACTTCTCACAGTCGCTGAGTGCAGTTTATTTAAAGCAGGTATGACCCCACTCAGGTAAAAAGGGACACTTATTCAACTGCCTATGTGTTTTAAGATGGTACACAAGGGGAGAGATGCTCAAATCTGCAGGACGTGGTTAGCCTAGCTTTGCCTGGGGAGATTGGCTATCTGAAAAAATACCCACCAACACCTCTAATGCTCACTAATTAACAAATTGTGTCTGAAATTGTTTAATCTGTATACAAACAGGAATGTTAAAAAAAATGTAAAAAATCGTAGTCTTGGGGGGAGTTCTGCGCTCAAACTATTTCATGTCGAACAGGTCACAGTTCAGCCCTTCTGCAGGTGTAGAGCAGCAGATTAAAGAACCATTCTGGTGATTTTGAATGTTTTAGTCCATTAATTCTATCTTGTGCGTGCTAAACATTACATTTTCTAAAACATACCACTGGTCTTTAAAGGGAAACTTTGCTATTTTTAAACCTGGGCCTTTTTTTGTTTTTTTTTTTTACAAATTTTGGGGTCTAAATGACTAATACTAACTATTAATTCTGAAATTGGTCCAGTAGATTGCCTCTGCCTGCATCCGCGAACGGGCTGCAACGTAATCCTTTGGGGCAACGCCGCCTGTGAAAAGTACATCCACTAAAAGCGCTTGTTTTTGCCTCTGACAGGCTCAGACTGTTATTCTAAGTGACTTTTCCTTGAGCAAGACTTCTATTTCTGGTTAAACAAAAAGGATCTAAAAATAGAGCCCAGGTTTAAAAATACCGGAGTTTCCCTTTAAATGAATTTTTCCAGGCCTCCAATGATTTAAATTCATTTCAGTAATGCTCTGAAAATCAACTTGCAGAGACTTTAAAAATTTGAAATTATTATTATATAATGTTTTAACATATTAGATAGGTGTTCTGTCACCCTGAAAACAAGTCAATTTTATTTGTCGGGGGGGGGGGGTTCGGTCAAAGATGCATTATTGTTTTCCTTATAAGTTGTAGTTCTGTGACGGCTCATTTCAGCTTGTGAAAGTCAGTATGTTATGTGACATGGTATGTACAGTATGTTATATGTGGTTTCGTAATTTACCAAATTATCAGTTTGCAAACGTCTGCAGTTTTTTTATGCATTTGTTTGTTTTTGAGATTTAGTTTACATGCATCTTCCATAAATGGTTCCTCTTGTCATCAGCCAAAGACCTCATTGCTGATAAAACACTTCAACCTACTACACCCAGTGCTCAAATCCAGGCCGGTAGGTGGATTCTTTATGACACAAATTTGAGGATCTTATATCCTGTGGGCTTCAGTTTAACTCCACAGCTCACTGAGGTTATCTCGTCATTTCCAGCAAATTCCTTACTGATAAAGTAGCTTTATTATAGCCACAAAGAGCAGTGGGAGCGCTGTGGTACAAGAAAGAGTCTCCCATTCTTTACTTGATTGAATTTCTACTCTGTTCACTAATTCTGCAAAACAAAAGTTTTAGAAATGTACACATTACTCTTAAAAATGTGCAATGATGCCAGTCAGCCACATATATGTTCAGAGATAATGTCAAAGAGTCAGGTTTCATTCAGCCTCCAGGTACCTTAACTGCTCCCCAGAGGGGAAAAAAAGGAAAAAAGTTGAAGAGAGGAAACCGATCAAATTCAATTTTTTGTGCGCCTGTTCTCTCTGTGTCTGAGGCTGAGCTGAATGAAACTATGTGAGCATGAAATTCCCTAATGGAAGCCGTCTGTTTTCAACCTTGACTGTTTCTTAAAGAGCTACAGATAAGAGCCATGAATAGTAAAGCTACAGTTTCAGCCTCTAAGAGCTACAAAGAGAAAGGAAAACTATCACTGTGATGGAACAGCGGAACGGAACGGAAGAGCCACATGGTTTTACTGGTTCAAATCAACTGGTGTTCATATCTTAATGGTTTCATAAAGACTTTATGAGTTCACAGTAACCAGGGAGGTCGTGAGGGGTAGAAATTAAGGATGTCAAACATTAGATATTTCAATCACTTGTAAGTTTAATCATCTAAAATACAGTAAACCAAAACTTACACTAGTTAGCGTAACAGAACAGTGAACAATAAACAAACGGTTTAAAATGTGCCTTCTTACTCGTTATGAAACCTGCAGTGTGTTTTTCTTATTACAAATATTGGTCCTCAGTACTTGCCAGCAAAGAACCCATTATTCATAAGAACGTTTTTATAGAGAACAATTTATAGGGGTGCCCAGCTCACCCCTAATTCAGATTGCAAGTTGTGGCTGTGGAAACAGACCCCATGTACTGTGGGTCGTTCTGAGATTTTGGCAGATATTTTCATACTTGTATGTATGATGTACTACTTGTGTACCACTTGTGTTTTTATCCTTCTCAGTTTTGAACCTGCCTTGCGACTGGAGTTGGATCAACCCATCAGCTTTATTACATCATTATTAATACATGGATCTAAGTTGTATACAATAGGTGAAAAAAAGGTGTTTTTACACCACACAAAGATCCTTGTTATTGCATAAATGTTATTGAGGATTTCCCTCATCAGTGCTTCATAACAAGTGCTGGGACTATAGGGAACTGTCTGTGAGGTAATTGAACCCAGAGTTCCATTTCCTCCAGTGAGTGCTCTGTGGTGGAGCAGAGACAGGCATAGCCGTCCTAATGGGAAACACAGACCTGGGTATAAATATCCATACTGCAGCACTCTCTGTTGTGTGTGTGTGTGTTGCCAAAGGGGAGGAGCAGGGGGGTTTATGCCAGCACATTCAAGGCTATGGCGAGGGTAATGAGAACCATGTTGGTGGGGGTTAGACCTTGCTAAATGACTCACTCCAAAACAATGCTCCATACTGAAAATGCAGTGTGTGATCATAAATGTGATCTCACAGCAGTCGGTTCACATCTGTATCAAGCTTTGTGTTTAATAACATAATTATGACCAAAATACAAAGTATGTTGCTGTAGAAAGTATGCATATACAGTGGCATGTCATTTATTGACATATTCATATAGTGCGGTATCTAGTTATGCTTTGATTTTCAAAGGTTGCAAGGTTTACCTTGCCTCATATCCATAGTTTATCAACACATCTCAACTCCTGGAGCTGCACAGTACAACCAGTACAAAACTAGTGGTTTAGTCAGTGCTTTGGCAGTAGTTATGTACAGTATGGAAAGTATTATTCCCATGCCCAATTTTCTCATGATTTGAACCAACAACCTTCCAGACACAGATTTCTTTTCTAGTATTTTTATAATGTATTAGAGCCTAACTAGTGTTTTTGTAAAGGGGATCAAGTGTGTTTTCAATACAGTATAGAGGGCGTTCCAGTGGACAACAGTACAACAGTAGTGATTCTAGATGTGCAACCTGTGTTGTGAGGACCCAAATACAGACACAGACAGCAGGGCTGGTTTATAAAAAATAATTTACTGAAAATCAACTTGCAAGATTTACTGCAGAAAGCAGCAGAATTAATAAACAGGGATGCCTGTCCTGTTAGCTCACCCCCAAAGCTCATCTAAGCATTATTTTACATACTTTCATTCCCTGTAATGCAAAAAGGGTCAGTAGTACTGCTGATCTCACTGAGAATCAACAGTCATGTCTGAAGTTCTGTGCAGTATCCAGCAGTTTTCAGATCTTTGTTAGTTTTCCAGTTATGTTTCATGGCTGAAATAAAAAAATAATATTGGACTTATGTCATGTGGCCAAATAGTGGACTCCAATGGGATGCCTATGTTGTACTTTTTCTGCTGGAGATGCAAGCAGCCAGTTGTTTGCTATCATATTTTCTATAAAAACGTGATACATTGCTATATCAAGACTCATTGCTTTGATATTGAGCTTTTTTTTGTGACTTTTCTGCCCTCTAGATGTCAAAACCACTTAATCAGTCTTTGAATTCATGGGTAGCTGGTTAGCAAATGAGGAACAGCTGGGTAGGATACAGCAACAGGGAGAGATGCTGATGAGGTGCACAGACAAAGAGCATACAGTGCTACCTGGTTGACATACAGGAAACAGCAGAGTCTTCTATACATTTGTTCCATTTAAGTGACATTATTACAGGATGATGACACATTTAATTTGTCTTATTTTCCCAAGATTCTCTTGAGTCAGTTGCTTAAAGACATGATCATTAGGCATCCTGACCACATATCTAGGTATTCGGCTTGTCGTCTATTTTTTCCGCGTGACACGCCCAGGTTCTCAGCAAAAATAGACAGTGAAAATAATCTGTTGATAGTCCTACTGACATCCAACCAGCAACATTCACACCTTTCACTACTGTTTCAATTTCTATATCTGTCGAATATGTCACAGACATGAAAAAAATAGAAATATTATTCTTTTAACTCCCCAGTTACAATTGAGCCTCTTAACTGTTTTCTGTCTAAACTAAATATAAATTAAATTTATAATGAAATGAAATCACAAATTCTTATTATTGATGGCCATTATCAAAGGCAAACTCAATGTGGAAAGATAGGGCTCACAGCAGCAGCACCGCAGCAGCCACGCTGTCTGTGTGGACACCACACACACGTGCTGAAATACGTACCTTCATCTTCTCTGTATTATTTCAGGTACAATTCATTAGTCACATTTTTATTTACAGTTTATATTCTCACAAAAAGACCCTAGAACTGAGCATCAATCAAAACAGCAAAGCACAGCGCTCTTTGTAGGCAAAGTCTGCCTCCTTCAAAAAGCTTTATCTCTCAGATATGATTTTTGGCTGAGCAGGAAGAACTTGGATGGAGGGAGATGGATTGTGTGGGTATTAACACTGTGTGAGGCCTGAGCAGGAAACTCTGCCAGAGTGTGGCTGGCAGCTTCATCACAGGCTTGGGAAGTGAACAATCTGCAGTGTGACTGTTGTGATTTATACAGAACAGCTGTCAAGGGGGGTCGAATCATAGCACAAGTAAAAGTCAGTGACTTTCACAAAACAGACAAAGACCTATTTATTTTGTTGTGTCTTCTCTATTGGAGATGGGTGTGCTTTTTGATGAGCCCCAAATACTGTAGCCCTTCTCTGTCCTGGGTAGTGAAATAAAGGGATAGTTGGAAAGAGAGACTTCAGAGGGGAAGAAAAGAGCAAGACGTGGAATCCCAGGCCGGCACCAGCCTTTATTAGTGGTGTCCCAGTAATATAACCACCTCTCAGAGGACAGCCATAGAATTTCCTGTTCCTTCCAAATCTCGGCCAAAAATGAGGCCATCATTACCTCTGGTGAGGAGAAACCCTGCCGCAGCCTGTAGAGCGGAGAGAGAAAAACACAGATTGAGCCAGGCTGGCTTCAAACCAGACCTGCAGCCCTGCAGCACAGGCAAGGAGCTCTAAATTTTTTTAGCACTGTACCTCAATAGTTTGTTCCATGCTGCATCTTAATTTTTAGTCCAAGTATTTAATGCCTCATTTTCCCTTTGTCTGTATACTACGTTCATTTGCACTCAATCTGTTATTTTGTGGATGCACACAGGCATTCACTAAATAGAATGTTTATTTAAGAGCTTTCTCAATTCAGATTGAGCCCTTTGAGACACTCTAAGGCACTTAAGAGAACTGGAGTAAATGAGCCGAAACCATAGTAGGAAATGGTTTCACTGGCTAGCTTAAGTTTAGGTCTAAGACCAGAATCTACATTCGAGAGAGCAGTAGCAATAGTAACCAATGAAAACTGGCCCCCATTGAGCCCCCCACATACATGTTCTTAGAAATACAAATTGTTTTTTCCCCTCTACCAGAATGATAATGGGATCAGCCAGACCTTTCTCCAGCGCTGACACAGAGCTAAAACGAACTGTGGAGATAGGTCTGGCTATGAAAGACTAATGTAAGTTTAATATCACCTGAAATATTAATTTCATATAATAAGTATTAACAAGAGATTTGGTCCTTCCATCAGACGCCCAAGAAATACTGGGTGGAGCCACCTTAAGGCACTTACCATTTCAGTTTTTAATTATGCTTTACCATACAAATTTACTGTATACAGTAATTATCAAATGATCACAAAGTAAACAGTAAACAGACGATCTGGTGCATTCAGGGCCCCTGAAGGTTCTGGAGCCAGTCTGGGGGCAGTTGCCGATCTGCCCAGTTGGTAATGGCTTTCCAACAAGTCCTCCAACCTTAACAACAAAACAAGTTCACAAAAATATTCATCACATGGTCCAACTTGAAGTGTTCAACCACATCTCACGACCTTCTTCAGATCTCATGAAGATTATTTAGTTGTTATTGTTTGACTTTGCATCACATGATAAGTAGTCAATTATGAGTAGTCATATATGGGGGGAGATGATAACCTGTGTCTGTTTGAAGATGGTCTCTGGCGTTTTAGGTTTAGGTGTTGAATGGTTTGTGGTCAGTGCTCCGTGTGACTCTCATTCGATGCCCAGCCACATAAGGGAGTCCCACTGGGATGCTTCTGGTTGTCCCCATCGAGTTAGCAGTGTCTGTCTTGCTCTTAATTTGGGGTGGGATTCTCATCATCCACTCGTTGGTCTGGAGCACCCCTCTGATGTGCTGCACCTCCCTCTCTCTATCCTCTTCTTCACTGATAAGATGTTTTGCTTGGTGCACCAGGGACCACCCCACTGGTCTTTTATGTTGTCAGTGGTGGTTGGAGTTAAAATTAAGATACTGGTCTGTGTGAGTGGGTTTCAGATTGACCTGTACAGCTAACAGACCTGTTTTGACATCACATGCATACCCTGTATATACAGTATATATAGTAGTTTTGTAATTTCAATGTTGAAGAAAACACACAATTAGATTCCAGACATTACCTGTCCCCACCTCTAACTATTTCTACATCCTCTAAAATAAAAGTACACATGCCTATCCCCACAAGGCCCTTTCTCATCACATCTCAGCAACAAAACACAGGCTACAAATAGATATAATATAAGCGCAATAAACAGACAGACTATGGATGTAGCTATAAAAATGTCACCAAATTAGACATGTCATACCTTCTAGAGAGTATCAGTCTACCAGTGAGGACAATATCCTGAATATCTAAAACTTTATTGGAGGTATTGAGATGTTCCACTGTGGATGGAACAGAAGTAACAATAGTTCAGTCAGACAACTGACGATTGAAATGTTTATTATAACAGCAGAACATAGTTAGAGTTTGGCATCTAGGCTCCGACCTCATCACTCCCCGCAGATGTGTTTACATAGAGATATTGGGGAGTGATGAGCAAATATCTTAAACCCCCTAGCTGGAGCCCACAGGTGGATGCTGGGGTGGTGGTGGGGCTGAAAGAAAAAGTGACAATACTGATGCAGGGCAGCAGTGGCATTGACAGGCAGAGGAAGAGATGGGAAATTTTGTTTAAATAGACCGCCAAATTGGGAGGGTGTGTTTGGTAGATGGTTGCTGAGAGTGAGGTATGTCACGTGTGTATAGCAATGTGGCTCGAGTTGACAGCCTGAATTTTGAAATGTTTATTATAGTAGCAGAACATAGTTAGAGTTTGGTGTTTAGGCTCCGACTGCAGATATGTTTGCATAGAGATATTGGGGAGTGATGAGTAAATATCTTAAACGTCCCAAAACTCCCCAGATTCTGAGCCTCATACTACTGATGTGAGGATCTTTTATGTGAGGGCCTAGGCACCAGCCGCCGTGTGGCCATTCCCCATGAGCAACTCGGCCACTAGGGGAATATACTATCTAGTGAAACTGCTATGTGTGGGCCTAGGCACCAGCTGCTGTGTGGCCATTCCCCATAAGCACTATATTCTATCAAGTGAACACAGACTTCCTGCAAGCACAAAACACATATGCTAAGATGGATGAATACTCTAAACCCAGCAAACTACCTGATATGCAACAATAGAATTAGGCAGCAAAGCAGTTACAAATATTTATTAAAGGGTGCAGGAGCTCATGAGCTCTTGCGCGGTCAAGATCTCCTTCTTGTGGAGCCTAACGTAGCGTTGGTAGGCAGAGGATGACCAGGACCATTGTTAACATGTTTGCTTCTGAACTTCCACAGGCAAACCAGCCTTGCTTTTCAGAGCAAAGCAGCCCTAGAAAAAGAGATAGAATCCCTTAGAGCACAAAATGCTTGTCTCCTCCACAAAGTTCAGACAGCTAATAAGAAAGCTATGCGCTTCTTAGAAGACCTGCACTCAGCAGAGTTAGATCTCAGCTCACACAAGGAGGAATTGTTAGGGCTTAGATCATAACATCTTGCCCCACCACAGTCGTTCAGCCAATGTGATTCTGGTTATCCCAATTCACACTCCCTTAATGAAAGGTTAACTCCCTCTCCACTCAGAAGATGGGAACAGTTCTGAGCCAACCCTAAGTCCTTGGGAATGAAGTCAGCTCCTCAAGCTCCACTGAGAGACAGAGGTAACAGCTTCCTGACTTCCCATCTCTCTGACACAGACAGTGAGGAGATACATGTTTTATCCTCTAGAAGGTATTCTGCCTCGGTTTCTTCTCAGCCAGTGATGCACAACACCTTCATCTGTGCTCATCCCTCCAAAGAGGAAACTAGAACATTCCAGGACTGTTCAGCCCCTGCCTTTCAACCAGAGAGAACTGTAGCATTTGATGCATGCGTCCATAGTAATACTAGCTTAGTCTCACCTTTACAAGAAAGGACCTCACAGTATACCCGCCTTGAAGTGCTTGAGTTTGTAGCTAAGGATGTTGAACATTTCGAGCCAGGCAACATTGACGATTACTTTAGGGAGCTAGATCACAATCTAACTGACTTGATTTGACAAGCGGCCAAAATGAGTTTCCGCCACAGGGTGGCTGGGCTCACCCTTAGAGACAGGGTAAGGAGCTTGGACATCTGGAGGGAGCTCAGAGTAGAGCCGCTGCTCCTTCGCATTGAAAGGAACCAGTTGAGGTGGTTCGGGCATCTGATCAGGATGCCTCCTGGATGCCTCCCCTTAGAAGTTTTCACGTCCAACTGGTAGGAGGCCCCCAGGGTATACCCAGAACACGCTGGAGGGATTATATATCTCATCTGGCCTGGGAACTCCTTGGGGTCCCCCAGGAGGAGCAGGAAAGTGTTGCTGGGGAGAGGGACATCTGAACAACCCTGCTTAGCCTGCTGCCACCGCGACCTGGCCCCGGATAAGTGTAAGAAAAAAATGGATGGAGTCTCATGAGTCTTTTATAAACAGAGATAAAAAGCCTGTTCTTTCCAAAATGTATTTTATCTGAAAGTCCTTCGGGGGGGTTGGAGAAAGATCATGGTTTTGGTTGAATACTGTGTTGAAAAAGTAAACATGCCCTGTCTTGTCAAGTCAGTTTTTATTATTTAACCAAGATCTTATCTTAACCCTAGCCAAGTGCTTGAAGTTGTCTAAAAATAACCATAAAAACATTAATCATGCTGAATTCAATAAGGGGAGCTGGCAGTGCTTACCACCTCCGCTAACCAATTTCCTGCTTAATTAAAAATGTTTCCTCATTGTGTTGAGTCAGTAACTATCAGTAATATTTAAATAACTATCTTACACATTATACATTAATGTGCCTTTGTGGTGTTGGATATGGTTGGCAGCTCTGGATTGACCACTGCCATTAAGCGTTGTGTATTTCATCTCTTGTCTTACAATATCATATTTATGTTTTTAGATTGTTTTCAGTGTGTGAATTGAATTGTTTGTGTGTGTTTGTTTGCAAACTCGCTTTTCTCAAATTGCCCCTTGAGAGACGAGTGAAGTATTTTGAATTAAATTGAATTTAACTGTAGCTTCAATCAAGTGTTGGAACAATCAGATATAGTGTCTCATACAATTTATAAATTTAAAGAAACTTTATTTGCTAATTTAGGGGGAAAATCAAGAGTTTAGGAAGTTACAAATTTACATGAGCAAAATGCCTCTAAACTCTTGATTTTGGTGTTTTTTGTTCCCTTGTATATGAGCATCCTGTGTTGGTGTGGGGGTGTCCTATGCAGTATTTGTTGTTGTTAGACTTATCATGACTCGATGAGTGTTGTGTTTGTTTGGAGCATAGGCCCAGAGGCTTTGCACTCTCACAATGACAGGAAACTCATTCATCCATCTCCTGCTGAAACCTGAGACCTGGGCCACCGGCACAATACCACAGCCCAAATCTCTGCACTCACTCAACCAGCCAATTACCCATAGATTAGACCATTTATAAAGACAAGGAACTCTGAATCAAACTGTGCCAGCACTATTTCCTCTCATTATCCAGTTGTAAAATGAGCCTGCTCATTTGATATTTCTCTACCCGAGGGTCAGGGGATCTTTCCAGGTCTTTCTAGCCAGTTAAAGGTCTAAAGCTCTAAACTGTGGTTGTGGCATTCTTCCAGATTCATGAGTAGACGACCTGCACACCATGCACAATAATACCTCAAAAATGCCCATTGGTTCCAATGGAAACACCCACTGGGTAAGCAGTTATAAAAATTTCCAGGGTTTTGGCCAGGCTCTAAACTTTTAAGGTGTCTTACTGTTTAAATTCCAGCAAACCATGTTAGCATAATGTTCATGGTAATTACAATCATTTTTATACTTCCATTTCCTCATAATACCATATACCTAGTCATTCTGGTAACCTTTCCTCCAGCACCACCATTTTTACTATGATGAGCAACATTGTCAGTATGTTTTGGCTCCACAAATCACTTTTAATGAACATTGCAATCTCTAGTGGGCTTCTAATCCTGTTTCATATATAACATTTTGCTTGCCTTATTTTTCTTTCTTTATGTAATGTAGTGTTATACAGTGTGAATGCACACAGGAACTACATTACTGACTTGGTGAATGTAGACAAGCATGGACAAATCACATGTTTTCTCACACATTAGAAAAATCTTGCCAAGAAAATGAGTTTGGTTTTTGATATAGCTCAATGCAGAAAATACATTATGTACATTATAACCATTTTTCCAGGGTCTTTCTTCTGTCATTAAATGGTTACAGGATGTGGACTGTTGAGACTCCCTGCCCTGCCCCTATAGCAAACACATGCTGAAGCTGAAATTTTAATGATTTAGACTGTATTTGAACCTGCCACTACTGCTGTAAAGCAATTTCTCATAGTCCATTTTAATTAACCAAGGAGTTGGGCCACTGCTGCATGCAGTGTTATGGCAAAGCTGCTTGAACTGTAAACCACGCTGGCAGGATTTGGGTTTCCCAGCTTTCTGGATTCAATTATGTTCTCCAAAAACTCTCACAGCAGCCACACATTTCCAACCCTAGTTGGTGTGTGAAAACAGCAAATTCAGTACAGCTGAAATACTGTGTGTTGGTCAAGACCAGGAAATGATTGGCAATTATTTTCATTAATTATTCATTATCTATTCATTTACAGTATATATAACACTACAACATTCAGGTTGTATTTAAAACTAAGCAACTTTACTTAATAACACAGGGAGAGTGCAAATAATTACAAAATGTTTTAAAGCAGCAGAACAATCTGTAAACACAACACAAGCGTATTATCACCTTCCAAAGTTGTTAATAGAGAATGTGTTAGCAAACAGTTGCCTATTTGCACATCCAGCAGACACGGAGCAACATTAGCATTCATTAGGAGTTATGTCTCTGGCCACCTGACGAACGTAAGTCCAATATGCACTCATCTTTTAGCTCTGCTTTGGTCTCCACCACCTCCTGAAAAAATATGTGGCTCTAGCTGCTAAATGTTCCTCTATGTTCACCAGCTAGTCGCTAACTTTGTCTGTCCGCTGTTTGGTGCTGGTAGTGTACAGTGGGTTTATCAGAGCTTTCTTGCTGAAAATAGCTACCTGCTTCTGATGGAAACAAGCTGTGAGACTGAACCAAACACTAAAGTTGCAGGCTGTAAAACCAAAACAAAGTGTTGAAAGACTTTAAAACTCTCCGTAGAGCTAGGGCTGGGCAATATGGCCAAAAATGTTATCACAATTTTGTTATTCTGCTGATATTCTGCTCCCGAGTGAAAGTTGAAGAAACCAGGTAGTTAATTGTGGTTTTAAACTATTCTTTATTGTGAGAACATGACAATGTAGGGATTATATGGCTTTATGAATACCAAAATATGTAACAATAATTAATACCGGTAACCTCAAACAGGCACCACAATTATATAATGTTAATACATTAATTGGTACAAAAAGATGAAGTGGAGTGATTACACTCACTTCAGGCTACCAGAAGTAAACAATGTTTTTGTTAAATAATAGAATTTAACTTAAATTCACCTCGGGGCACCACCCTTAAAAAAGTGAAAAATGATAGCCAATTACACTGAACAAAAATATAAACGCAACACTTTTGTTTTTGCTCCAATTTTTCATGAGCTGACCTCAAAGAGCTAAA